>CM060472.1:9140000-9170980 GCA_030544235.1 Lepturacanthus savala | reverse complement strand
AAAATAAAACGTCTCGCTGATAAGGATGAAATACAGATTCATGTCAAAAATACACAACTATCCCTTTAAAGATCAGGTCCAGATTCATTGATGTTGTTATTGTTGACATGTCAGATATTATCAGATATTATTCAACTACTTCATGTTGATGTTAAACACAGAAACAGAGGACTAGTGTTGGCCTGCGACAGGAGATAAAGGATGGAAATGAATCAATGTTGAACTATGACGAGTCAGTAACGAGTATTAAAGCTGGAGTTTGACTAAATGTTAGAAAAGCTGCTTCAAAGGCTTCAGTCTGAATAATTCCTGTTTATTTGTGGAGATCTGAAGCATCGATTTCACACAGAACAACAACTGGAAAACCAGAAAAAACAGAAAAACAGAAAACCAGCAGCTTCCAGTGCTGCTGGTTTTCTGGAAGAATGGTTGTTTCAGTTAAACTGTAAAACATGCATCTGATGTAAAGGTAGGTAAACATGTTTATTCCTATTAACATGTTTATTTATTCCTATTAACAGGTAAACATGTTTATTTATTCCTATTAACATGTTTATTTATTCCTATTAACAGGTAAACATGTTTATTTATTCCTATTAACAGGTAAACATGTTTATTCCTATTAACATGTTTATTTATTCCTATTAATATGTTTATTCCTATTAACATGTTTATTTATTCCTATTAACATGTTTATTTATTCCTATTAACATGTTTATTTATTCCTATTAACATGTTTATTCCTATTAACATGTTTATTCCTATTAACATGTTTATTCCTATTAACATGTTTATTCCTATTAACATGTTTATTTATTCCTATTAACATGTTTATTCCTATTAACATGTTTATTTATTCCTATTAACATGTTTATTCCTATTAACATGTTTATTCCTATTAACATGTTTATTTATTCTTATTAACAGGTAAACATGTTTATTTATTCTTATTAACATGTTTATTCCTATTAACATGTTTATTCCTATTAACATGTTTATTTATTCCTATTAACATGTTTATTCCTATTAACATGTTTATTTATTCCTATTAACAGGTAAACATGTTTATTTATTCTTAACATGTTTATTCCTATTAACATGTTTATTTATTCTTATTAACAGGTAAACATGTTTATTCCTATTAACATGTTTATTCCTATTAACATGTTTATTCCTATTAACATGTTTATTTATTCCTATTAACATGTTTATTCCTATTAACATGTTTATTCCTATTAACATGTTTATTCCTATTAACAGGTAAACATGTTTATTTATTCCTATTAACAGGTAAACATGTTTATTTATTCCTATTAACATGTTTATTCCTATTAACATGTTTGTTTATTCCTATTAACATGTTTATTTATTCCTATTAACATGTTTATTTATTCCTATTAACAGGTAAACATGTTTATTTATTCCTATTAACAGGTTTATTTATACCTATTAACATGTTTATTTATTCCTATTAACAGGTAAACATGTTTATTTATTCCTATAAACATGTTTATTTATTCCTGTTAACAGGTAAACATGTTTATTCCTATTAACATGTTTATTTATTCCTATACAAATGTTTATTTATTCCTATTAACATGTTTATTTATTCCTATACACGTTTATTTATTCCTATTAACATGTTTATTTATTCCTATAAACAGATAAACAGCAGTAGTTTAGACCCTGTTGTTTATTTATTCCTATTAACATGTTTATTTATTCCTATAAACAGATAAACAGCAGTAGTTTAGACCCTGTTGTTTATTTATTCCTATTAACATGTTTATTTATTCCTATAAACAGGTAAACATGTTTATTTATTCCTATTAACAGGTTTATTTATACCTATTAACATGTTTATTTATTCCTATTAACAGGTAAACATGTTTATTTATTCCTATAAACATGTTTATTTATTCCTGTTAACAGGTAAACATGTTTATTCCTATTAACATGTTTATTTATTCCTATTAACATGTTTATTTATTCCTATTAACATGTTTATTTATTCCTATACAAATGTTTATTTATTCCTATTAACATGTTTATTTATTCCTATACACGTTTATTTATTCCTATTAACATGTTTATTTATTCCTATAAACAGATAAACAGCAGTAGTTTAGACCCTGTTGTTTATTTATTCCTATTAACATGTTTATTTATTCCTATAAACAGATAAACAGCAGTAGTTTAGACCCTGTTGTTTATTTATTCCTATTAACATGTTTATTTATTCCTATAAACAGGTAAACAGCAGTAGTTTAGACCCTGTTGTTTATTTATTCCTATAAACAGGTAAACAGCAGTAGTATAGACCCTGTTGTTGTTTATTTATTCCTATAAACAGGTAAACAGCAGTAGTTTAGACCCTGTTGTTGTTTATTTATTCCTATAAACATGTTTATTTATTCCTATAAACAGGTAAACAGCAGTAGTTTAGACCCTGTTGTTTATTTATTCCTATAAACTGGTAAACAGCAGTAGTTTAGACCCTGTTGTTTATTTATTCCTATAAACATGTTTATTTATTCCTATACACATGTTTATTTATTCCTATTAACATGTTTATTTATTCCTATAAACAGATAAACAGCAGTAGTTTAGACCCTGTTGTTTATTTATTCCTATTAACATGTTTATTTATTCCTATAAACAGGTAAACAGCAGTAGTTTAGACCCTGTTGTTTATTTATTCCTATAAACAGGTAAACAGCAGTAGTATAGACCCTGTTGTTGTTTATTTATTCCTATAAACAGGTAAACAGCAGTAGTTTAGACCCTGTTGTTGTTTATTTATTCCTATAAACATGTTTATTTATTCCTATAAACTGGTAAACAGCAGTAGTTTAGACCCTGTTGTTTATTTATTCCTATAAACTGGTAAACAGCAGTAGTTTAGACCCTGTTGTTTATTTATTCCTATAAACATGTTTATTTATTCCTATAAACTGGTAAACAGCAGTAGTTTAGACCCTGTTGTTGTTTATTTATTCCTATAAACATGTTTATTTATTCCTATAAACTGGTAAACAGCAGTAGTTTAGACCCTGTTGTTTATTTATTCCTATAAACAGGTAAACAGCAGTAGTTTAGACCCTGTTGTTTATTTATTCCTATAAACATGTTTATTTATTCCTATAAACAGGTAAACAGCAGTAGTTTAGACCCTGTTGTTTATTTATTCCTATAAACAGGTAAACAGCAGTAGTTTAGACCCTGTTGTTTATTTATTCCTGTAAACATGTTTATTCCTATAAACATGTTTATTTATTCCTATAAACAGGTAAACAGCAGTAGTTTAGACCCTGTTGCTTATTTATTCCTATAAACAGGTAAACAGCAGTAGTTTAGACCCTGTTGTTTATTTATTCCTGTAAACATGTTTATTCCTATAAACATGTTTATTTATTCCTATAAACTGGTAAACAGCAGTAGTTTAGACCCTGTTGCTTATTTATTCCTATAAACAGGTAAACAGCAGTAGTTTAGACCCTGTTGTTTATTTATATCTATAAACAGGTAAACAGCAGTAGTTTAGACCCTGTTGTTGTTTATTTATTCCTATAAACTGGTAAACAGCAGTAGTTTAGACCCTGTTGTTTATTTATTCCTGTAAACATGTTTATTCCTATAAACATGTTTATTTATTCCTATAAACAGGTAAACAGCAGTAGTTTAGACCCTGTTTATTTATTCCTATAAACAGGTAAACATGTTTGTTTATTTCCTTTTTCCCTCCTACCCAGGTAGTAGTTGACGAAGTCTGCAGTCAGCGCCGGCTGCCGGTGTTTGCGGCGTCCGTCCATGCTGGCGTTGGCGTCGGACGTGTCCACGGGGAAGATGTCGGTGCTGATGCCCATTAGCTCCGCCTTCCTCATCAACTTCCTGATGGCCGAGGCGCTGGAGGTCAAAGGTCGCGGCAGCTTCTCCCTGGGAACCCAGGCCTGAGGACGAGTGTTCCTGGAGAGTTCGGCTTTAGCTCGGTACTGCTGCAGGCGGGTGGTGATCCGGGCCTGGAGGGACAGATAAACAGAAAAATAAACAAATAAACAGGAACAATAAACAAATAAACAGGAAAATCAACAGAAAAACTTCAGTTCACCTTTACCTGGGCTTCAGGTGTGAGCTGCTTCTCTCTCTCCTGCAGAGACACCTTGCAGTAGGACTGCAGAGCCAGGTAGTTCTTCCTCTTCCATTTCCTGTCGAAGCGGTCGGCGTGTTGCTTACAGTAAGCAAAGAAAGGATCAGCGATGTCCTGAAAAGACGAAAAATCATCAATTATCACGGTGTACTGGATAATTACTGCTCTAATTAGACTAGAGTTATAGTAATATCATGATTTACTGGTTAATTACTGCTCTATTATATTTTAGTTATAGTAATATCATGATTTACTGGTTAATTACTGCTCTATTATATTTTAGTTATAGTAATATCATGATTTACTGGTTAATTACTGCTCTATTATATTTTAGTTATAGTAATATCATGATTTACTGGTTAATTACTGCTCTAATTACATCACTATTCACCCAGAGTCCTTCTCCCTGCTACTGGTTCAGTTCAACCACACGAGGCCCAATGATGACGACTCCTGATGCGACTCATGGAGGGTCAGGGTTAGGGTCAGGGTCAAGGTCAGGGTCAGCTGACCCTAACCCCGACCCTGACCCTGATGAACCTACTCCTTCACCTGCCTGGTTGGACCCACCCTTCTGCCCCCACCCTACACCATCTCTACAGACTGAAACATGTTCCAGACTAATCCATCATCATCAGATGTCTGTCAGTCCTGGTTCATCTAGAGTCTGTCCTCCAAGGAGTGGATCTCTCCTTCACTGTGCTTCTCCTCCAGGTTTCTGCTTTCACTGGGTTTTGGAGTTTTTCCTTGTTGAGAAGGAGGGTCTAAGGACGGAGGATGTCTGAATCACTTTGGACTGAATTTAGTGAAGCACAAGGAGACAACTGGGTTGTGATATTGGGCTAAACAAATAAAAGTGAATTGAATTAAATCTAGTAGTTTTATGTCCATTAATCCCAGTAACAGTGGTTATAACAGTGAATCTAGTAGTTTTATGTCCATTAATCCCAGTAACAGTGGGTATAACAGTAAGTCTAGTAGTTTTATGTCCATTAATCCCAGTAACAGTGGGTATAACAGTAAATCTAGTAGTTTTATGTCCATTAATCCCAGTAACAGTGGTTATAACAGTAAATCTAGTAGTTTTATGTCCATTAATCCCAGTAACAGTGGGTATAACAGTAAATCTAGTAGTTTTATGTCCATTAATCCCAGTAACAGTGGGTATAACAGTAAGTCTAGTAGTGTTATGTCCATTAATCCCAGTAACAGTGGTTATAACAGTAAATCTAGTAGTTTTATGTCCATTAATCCCAGTAACAGTGGGTATAACAGTAAGTCTAGTAGTTTTATGTCCATTAATCCCAGTAACAGTGGGTATAACAGTAAGTCTAGTAGTTTTATATTCATTAATCCCAGTAACAGTGGTTATAACAGTAAATCTAGTAGTTTTATGTCCATTAATCCCAGTAACAGTGGGTATAACAGTAAATCTAGTAGTTTTATGTCCATTAATCCCAGTAACAGTGGGTATAACAGTAAATCTAGTAGTTTTATGTCCATTAATCCCAGTAACAGTGGTTATAACAGTAAATCTAGTAGTTTTATGTCCATTAATCCCAGTAACAGTGGTTATAACAGTAAATCTAGTAGTTTTATGTCCATTAATCCCAGTAACAGTGGGTATAACAGTAAATCTAGTAGTTTTATGTCCATTAATCCCAGTAACAGTGGTTATAACAGTAAATCTAGTAGTTTTATGTCCATTAATCCCAGTAACAGTGGTTATAACAGTAAATCTAGTAGTTTTATGTCCATTAATCCCAGTAACAGTGGGTATAACAGTAAATCTAGTAGTTTTATGTCCATTAATCCCAGTAACAGTGGGTATAACAGTAAGTCTAGTAGTTTTATATTCATTAATCCCAGTAACAGTGGTTATAACAGTAAATCTAGTAGTTTTATGTCCATTAATCCCAGTAACAGTGGGTATAACAGTAAATCTAGTAGTTTTATGTCCATTAATCCCAGTAACAGTGGGTATAACAGTAAATCTAGTAGTTTTATGTCCATTAATCCCAGTAACAGTGGTTATAACAGTAAATCTAGTAGTTTTATGTCCATTAATCCCAGTAACAGTGGTTATAACAGTAAATCTAGTAGTTTTATGTCCATTAATCCCAGTAACAGTGGTTATAACAGTAAGTCTAGTAGTTTTATGTCCATTAATCCCAGTAACAGTGGGTATAACAGTAAATCTAGTAGTTTTATGTCCATTAATCCCAGTAACAGTGGGTATAACAGTAAATCTAGTAGTTTTATGTCCATTAATCCCAGTAACAGTGGGTATAACAGTAAATCTAGTAGTTTTATGTCCATTAATCCCAGTAACAGTGGGTATAACAGTAAATCTAGTAGTTTTATGTCCATTAATCCCAGTAACAGTGGGTATAACAGTAAATCTAGTAGTTTTATGTCCATTAATCCCAGTAACAGTGGGTATAACAGTAAATCTAGTAGTTTTATGTCCATTAATCCCAGTAACAGTGGTTATAACAGTAAATCTAGTAGTTTTATGTCCATTAATCCCAGTAACAGTGGTTATAACAGTAAATCTAGTAGTTTTATGTCCATTAATCCCAGTAACAGTGGGTATAACAGTAAATCTAGTAGTTTTATGTCCATTAATCCCAGTAACAGTGGGTATAACAGTAAATCTAGTAGTTTTATGTCCATTAATCCCAGTAACAGTGGTTATAGCAGTAAATCTAGTAGTTTTATGTCCATTAATCCCAGTAACAGTGGTTATAGCAGTAAATCTAGTAGTTTTATGTCCATTAATCCCAGTAACAGTGGTTATAACAGTAAATCTAGTAGTTTTATGTTCATTAATCCCAGTAACAGTGGGTATAACAGTAAGTCTAGTAGTTTTATGTCCATTAATCCCAGTAACAGTGGGTATAACAGTAAATCTAGTAGTTTTATGTCCATTAATCCCAGTAACAGTGGGTATAACAGTAAATCTAGTAGTTTTATGTCCATTAATCCCAGTAACAGTGGGTATAACAGTAAATCTAGTAGTTTTATGTCCATTAATCCCAGTAACAGTGGGTATAACAGTAAGTCTAGTAGTTTTATGTCCATTAATCCCAGTAACAGTGGGTATAACAGTAAATCTAGTAGTTTTATGTCCATTAATCCCAGTAACAGTGGGTATAACAGTAAATCTAGTAGTTTTATGTCCATTAATCCCAGTAACAGTGGGTATAACAGTAAATCTAGTAGTTTTATGTCCATTAATCCCAGTAACAGTGGTTATAACAGTAAATCTAGTAGTTTTATGTCCATTAATCCCAGTAACAGTGGTTATAACAGTAAATCTAGTAGTTTTATGTTCATTAATCCCAGTAACAGTGGTTTTATGTCCATTAATCCCAGTAACAGTGGGTATAACAGTAAATCTAGTAGTTTTATGTCCATTAATCCCAGTAACAGTGGGTATAACAGTGAATCTAGTAGTTTTATGTCCATTAATCCCAGTAACAGTGGTTATAACAGTAAATCTAGTAGTTTTATGTCCATTAATCCCAGTAACAGTGGTTATAACAGTAAATCTAGTAGTTTTATGTCCATTAATCCCAGTAACAGTGGGTATAACAGTAAATCTAGTAGTTTTATGTCCATTAATCCCAGTAACAGTGGTTATAACAGTAAATCTAGTAGTTTTATGTCCATTAATCCCAGTAACAGTGGTTATAACCGTAAATCTAGTAGTTTTATGTCCATTAATCCCAGTAACAGTGGGTATAACAGTAAATCTAGTAGTTTTATGTCCATTAATCCCAGTAACAGTGGATATAACAGTAAATCTAGTAGTTTTATGTCCATTAATCCCAGTAACAGTGGGTATAACAGTAAATCTAGTAGTTTTATGTCCATTAATCCCAGTAACAGTGGGTATAACAGTAAATCTAGTAGTTTTATGTCCATTAATCCCAGTAACAGTGGTTATAACAGTGAATCTAGTAGTTTTATGTCCATTAATCCCAGTAACAGTGGGTATAACAGTAAGTCTAGTAGTTTTATGTCCATTAATCCCAGTAACAGTGGGTATAACAGTAAATCTAGTAGTTTTATGTCCATTAATCCCATTACCTCCTCAGCAGCAGCCTCTGATAGAAGCCCCTCCCTCTGGGCACAGGTAACGTGGAAGTATGAGCGACACATTCCTGCATCACAGCTGATGCACACTCCAGTTCTGGCAAAACGAGCGTCTTCACAGAAGCTGCATTCCTGCATCATTAGGAAACACTATTAATTAATTAATTAATCATGAAGGGAACAGATGATTCTCTAAAAATTCCAGGGAACAGTTCCTCTGAGTTTTTACCTGGAGTTCATGATGGAAGAAATGACATGAACTAAAAGAATCTACAACAGACTGACTATATTTAACATGCGTAAATCTGTTCATTGGTGTGAATCTCTGGTAGTTTGTTGTTCATCTGTTTATTTTATTCATTTATGTCATGTGAACCATGTTAATCACACAGCAATCACATGTTAACCACCTGTTAATCATGTGTTAATAACATGTTAATGACACATCATCTAATCACGTGTTACTTTACTTGCCTTGGCTCCATATTTAGAGTAATTCATCTCTGTGAGGGTCACTGGTCGTAGTTTATCAATGTCTCCAAACGCTACTCCAGGAACGTAGAGAGCACACACCACATGGACCCACCTACACACACACACAATACACATTATACACACACACACACACACACACACACACAGTAACCGTTAGTTTTACCTAATAGAAAGGTGTTTTAAGGTGACATTTTAAACATTGATTGGTGCATACTTGATTAAATCTGTGTCTGTGGTTATTTTCCCTTCAGTAGGAGAATTAACTGCACACAATGAATAAACTTTAATATGATGGAATTGGCTGCAGAGTCCCAGACACTTCAAACAGCAGCGGATTAATAGATTTATACGTAGCCCGGCTACAGTTTGCTGTGACACAATTTGAAATGCGGACTTTAGGGAGAGAATCCGGAGTCCAATATAAAGATATCCATCAGAGCTGCAGCAGCTTTAATTTGCTGTGTTTTTCATGCTCTACTGAAGTAGTAAATTCAGCTGCAGCCTGGCTGAGGAGCAGCCTTATCACTGATAACTGGCTGAAGGCTGCACGCTCCACAGAACACACTCTGCTGCTCCTCCTGCTGCTCCTCCTGCTCCTCCTCCTGCTGCTGCTCCTCCTGCTGCTCCTCCTGCACCTCCTAGTGAAGTTGTAGATTCAGCTGCAGCCTGGCTGAGGAGCAGCCTTATCACTGATAACTGGCTGCAGGCTGCACGCTCCACAGAACACACTCTGCTGCTCCTCCTGCTGCTGCTCCTCCTGCTGCTGCTCCTCCTGCTGCTGCTCCTCCTGCTGCTGCTCCTGCTGCTGCTGCTCCTGCTGCTGCTGCTCCTGCTGCTGCTCCTGCTCCTCCTCCTGCTGCTGCTGCTCCTGCTGCTGCTGCTCCTCCTGCTGCTGCTCCTGCTGCTGCTGCTCCTGCTGCTGCTGCTCCTGCTGCTGCTGCTCCTGCTGCTGCTGCTCCTCCTCATTCTTATCCTCCTCCATCCATGCTTTTCCCTCTCTGTTTTATTTTATTATTAGTGTTTATTTGTTTGTTATTTATTTTGTAGTGTTTTTCATTAGTTATTTGTTTGTCATTGGTTATTTGTTTGTTGGTGGTAATTTGTATGTTAGTTATATGTTCATTAGTTATTTGTTCATAAATAATATGTATTCATAGTGGTTATTTGATTATTAGTCAGAATTTGTTCGTTAGTTAATTTTTCAGTACTTATTTGTGTTAGTGGTTATTGGTTTATTCATCATTTTTCGTTAGTTATTGGTTGGTGATTTGTTTGTTAGTTATTTATTCGTTAGCGGGTGTTAGTTAATTGTTGATTAGTGGTTATTTATTCGTTGGTCTTGTGTTTGTTAGTTATTATTCTTCAGGTTAGTCTTTTTTCTCGTTAATAACTGGACAGGTAACTCGTTAGTCCCACCTGCCGGCGTCGGTTTCTTTGAAGATTCCATCCTGGTTGGGGCAGAGTTCACAGCTCGGGGCCACGCCGTTTTTACAGGCGTCACAAAACCAGGGCTCAGTGGAGTTCTCTGATGCTGAACTCATGATGGAGTCACTCTCCCCATCAACGCCATAGCAACCTGGTAATTAAATATAGAAAGACCAATTAACAGGGGGTGTCCATGGAAGGAAGGAAGGAAGGATGAAGGATATAATGAGTGAGAATGGACAGAAGTAAAGGAGCAGGAAGATGGAAGGAAATATGATAACAAAGAAGGAAGGAAAGAATGGTGTTACAACAGCAGAGTTTTGGAATTATTTAAATGCCACCAGCAGCCATTTCAGATTCTGGCAAAAAAATCCTGTAATTTTTGTGAAACCCTAAGGGATAAGTGTTTAATTAAAGGTCTGTAGAAATTAAATCAAATACCAATCAATCAATCAATCATATGAGGAGAGACCAGTCAATAATGCTTTATGTCTTGAAGCTGAAGGAAAAACGGGAATCTTTCTTTTAAATATTTGTTATACGACCTATATTCATCTGGTTTTGTTGAATCCAAGAAGACAAAGAAAGTGAAAACCTGCTTCTCTCAATCCACAAACTGAACATTTGTTAGAGGAGTTTATCCAGGGAGCAGCCTAACAAGGCCCAGAGAAAGGTTTTAATGTTGTCCTCTTAATATTCTGAGGTGACCTAAACAATTACTGGCTGCTGTGGTTTCTATGGCAGCTATTACACCGGCTGAACGTGCTGCTCAGCACCAACGAGGCCAGCAATCAGCTCTGCTCCACCAGGGAGATAACGCTCTTCACTCTAATTCACACTCTGCCGCCGCCGGCTCTTTGGAGCAGAAATCAAAAAGCTGAGTGTCTGCTCCTCGCTTCACAATGTTTCCTGATTCAACTCAGCTCTTCACAAGCTGTTTGTATATCAGAGTTCTGACAATCACTGCTGCTAGGAAGGAGAGAATAATAAATAAATTAAATTAAATAAAGAAATGAAAAGAGATAAAGTAGATATGAAGTCAACTGTCCAATATCTGCTCCATTATTATATTTGTCAATGTTATAACAAATATCTGAATATCTTTAACCACTATCTACATGTTTGTATGTTGTGACACACACGCACACGCATACAGATTTCAGGGGACTGGTAGACAACTGGTAGACGGTTGGTTTGATGGTAGACGACTGGTTAGATGGTAAACAACTGGTTAGATGGTAGACGACTGGTTAGATGGTAAACAACTGGTTAGATGGTAGACGACTGGTTAGATGGTAGACGACTGGTTAGATGGTAAACGACTGGTTAGATGGTAAACGACTGGTTAGATGGTAGACGACTGGTTAGATGGTAGACGACTGGTTAGATGGTAGACGGTTGGTTTGATGGTAGACGACTGGTTAGATGGTAAACAACTGGTTAGATGGTAGACGACTGGTTAGATGGTAGACGACTGGTTAGATGGTAGACGACTGGTTTGATGGTAGACGACTGGTTTGATGGTAGACGACTGGTTTGATGGTAGACGACTGGTTTGATGGTAGACGACTGGTTAGATGGTAGACAACTGGTTAGATGGTAGACAACTGGTTAGATGGTAGACAACTGGTTAGATGGTAGACAACTGGTTTGATGGTAGACGACTGGTTAGATGGTAGACAACTGGTTAGATGGTAAACGACTGGTTTGATGGTAGACAACTGGTAGACGACTGGTTAAATGGTAGACGACTGGTTAGATGGTAGACAACTGGTTAGATGGTAGACAACTGGTAGACGACTGGTTAGATGGTAAACGACTGGTTAGTTGGTAAACGACCGGTTTGATGGTAGACGACTGGTTAGATGGTAGACGACTGGTAGACGACTGGTTAGATGGTAAACGACTGGTAGATGACTGGTTAGATGGTAGACAACTGGTAGACGACTGGTTTGATGGTAAACAACTGGTTAGATGGTAGACAACTGGTAGACGACTGGTTAGATGGTAAATGACTGGTTAGATGGTAAACGACCGGTTTGATGGTAGACGACTGGTTAGATGGTAGACGACTGGTAGACGACTGGTTAGATGGTAAACGACCGGTTTGATGGTAGACGACTGGTTAGATGGTAGACGACTGGTAGACGACTGGTTAGATGGTAGACGACTGGTTAGATGGTAGACAACTGGTAGATGACTGGTTAGATGGTAGACAACTGGTAGACGACTGGTTAGATGGTAGACAACTGGTAGACGACTGGTTAGATGGTAGACAACTGGTAGACGACTGGTTAGATGGTAGACAACTGGTAGACGACTGGTTAGATGGTAGACAACTGGTAGACGACTGGTTAGATGGTAGACAACTGGTAGACGACTGGTTAGATGGTAGACAACTGGTAGACGACTGGTTAGATGGTAGACAACTGGTAGACGACTGGTTAGATGCTAGACAACTGGTAGACGACTGGTTAAATGGTAGACAACTGGTAGACGACTGGTTTGATGGTAGACGACTGGTTAGATGGTAAACAACTGGTTAGATGGTAGACGACTGGTTAGATGGTAGACGACTGGTTAGATGGTAGACGACTGGTTTGATGGTAGACGACTGGTTTGATGGTAGACGACTGGTTTGATGGTAGACGACTGGTTTGATGGTAGACGACTGGTTTGATGGTAGACGACTGGTTAGATGGTAGACAACTGGTTAGATGGTAGACAACTGGTTAGATGGTAGACAACTGGTTTGATGGTAGACAACTGGTTTGATGGTAGACGACTGGTTAGATGGTAGACAACTGGTTAGATGGTAAACGACTGGTTTGATGGTAGACAACTGGTAGACGACTGGTTAAATGGTAGACGACTGGTTAGATGGTAGACAACTGGTTAGATGGTAGACAACTGGTAGACGACTGGTTAGATGGTAAACGACTGGTTAGTTGGTAAACGACCGGTTTGATGGTAGACGACTGGTTAGATGGTAGACGACTGGTAGACGACTGGTTAGATGGTAAACGACTGGTAGATGACTGGTTAGATGGTAGACAACTGGTAGACGACTGGTTTGATGGTAAACAACTGGTTAGATGGTAGACAACTGGTAGACGACTGGTTAGATGGTAAATGACTGGTTAGATGGTAAACGACCGGTTTGATGGTAGACGACTGGTTAGATGGTAGACGACTGGTAGACGACTGGTTAGATGGTAAACGACCGGTTTGATGGTAGACGACTGGTTAGATGGTAGACGACTGGTAGACGACTGGTTAGATGGTAGACGACTGGTTAGATGGTAGACAACTGGTAGATGACTGGTTAGATGGTAGACAACTGGTAGACGACTGGTTAGATGGTAGACAACTGGTAGACGACTGGTTAGATGGTAGACAACTGGTAGACGACTGGTTAGATGGTAGACAACTGGTAGACGACTGGTTAGATGGTAGACAACTGGTAGACGACTGGTTAGATGGTAGACAACTGGTAGACGACTGGTTAGATGGTAGACAACTGGTAGACGACTGGTTAGATGGTAGACAACTGGTAGACGACTGGTTAGATGGTAGACAACTGGTAGACGACTGGTTAGATGGTAGACAACTGGTAGACGACTGGTTAGATGCTAGACAACTGGTAGACGACTGGTTAAATGGTAGACAACTGGTAGACGACTGGTTTGATGGTAGACGACTGGTTAGATGGTAGACAACTGGTTTCTTCTACTGTATATATATATATATATATATATATATATATATATATACACACACACACACACACACACACACACACACACACACACACACACATATATACATACATACACACATATACATACACATACCCACAGTTTTTACAGGTTTCTGTTTTTCATAGGACTGACTCAAAGGCAGAAACATCAGTCGAGCTGCTGATTACTGTAATTAAGTCACAGCTGGACTCCATACTGACCTTTAGAATAAAGTGCTTGGCGTCTAACTACCAAACAGGTGAACATAACTACCTATTTATTCCTCCATTTTCCTCCTCAGTGTGGGGCCAGGGGCAGGAGGCTAAACCCTGCTCGCTGCCGTATAGGTCCACTCAACAGCGTTTATTCCCTTAAAGAAAGGTATTACTGGGAACCTCTGGCAACAGCTGGTCGCTTCAATTTCAGTGATTGGGCTTTGAACCGTGGCGCCAGGGTTGTGAATGACCGCCACGCTGGTTTAACCGACTTGCAGCTGAACCATGGCACAAATCTGCGGTGTTCCTTTTGAACTGAGATACAAAGCTCAAACCGTTAAAGCCGCAGGTCGCTGGCTAATATGAGCTAAGCTGACGAAAAGTGATGACTACAGGATAGCTCGATAATCCCTGAAGGAACAGATTATCCTCAGTGTCAGAAATGACGGGCTCGGCAGGAAGAAATAGAAAAGGTAGGGTCGACTACATCAAGAGGAGATACTTCACAGAAAGAGCTGCATGCTCGCTTTAACCAATTAGCTGTGATTAAATCGTAAAGGAGGATATGAAATCATGCAAACAACAAGGCAACAGGGTGTTGGTCCCTGAGATGAGAAGGAAAGTGAAGAGTGAACCTTCCATCTGTTATTCTGACAGCTCGGCAGCCAGCTCATACTAATCGTCCATCATCATGTCTACATATCAATAACACAAACTGCTGACAAATTAAAGACACTAACAGGAATAAACCAGATGAGAAACTGTAGGAATTCTGCTGCTGCTATAAGACATGAAACCATCACCATTAACACATCTTTACTATAGTTATCACACCATCACATTCTGTTATCAACACACCATCACATTCTGTTATCAACACACCATCACATTCTGTTATCAACACACCATCACATTCTGTTATCAACACACCATCACATTCTGTTATCAACACACCATCACATTCTGTTATCAACACACCATCACATTCTGTTATCAACACACCATCACATTCTGTTATCAACACACCATCACATTGTTAGTTATCAACACACCATCACATTGTTAGTTATCAACACACCATCACATTGTTAGTTATCAACACACCATCACATTCTGTTATCAACACACCATCACATTGTTAGTTATCAACACACCATCACATTGTTAGTTATCAACACACCATCACATTGTTAGTTATCAACACACCATCACATTGTTAGTTATCAACACACCGTCACATTGTTAGTTATCAACACACCATCACATTGTTAGTTATCAACACACCGTCACATTGTTAGTTATCAACACACCATCACATTGTTAGTTATCAACACACCGTCACATTGTTAGTTATCAACACACCATCACATTGTTAGTTATCAACACACCATCACATTGTTAGTTATCAACACATCGTCACATTGTTAGTTATCAACACACCATCACATTGTTAGTTATCAACACACCATCACATTCTGTTAATCTGGACTCTTGTCTCCCTTTAGTCAGTTATTGTCATAAACTGCTCTGGTAATTGACTCATACAATAATTCTATAAAGGAAAAACATTAAATACATGTACCGTAAATTCCGGACTATAAGCCGCTACTTTTTCTCTCCACTTTAAACACTGCGGCTTATACTACGGCGGCATGAACCATCACCAACGGGTTCAGAAAGGCTGCGCTGCTGCGCAATGAAGAAGACGGCGTGACTCAAGTGACATCTGCAGCGGTCCATTTGACCATTATATGAATAAAAGAGATAAAGAGCGAATGAAGTAAAGGTTTTTTATTAGTAGGCGGGGCCTAAATGCGCTACTCCCTCGTCTTTATGAATGGATTTACTGGCAGACGCATTCATTCAAACAAAAATCATTCAGTGAAAAGAAGAAGAAAACATGAACAAGAATAAATATATGTTTCAAAAATAACATAAGCTAACATTAAACTTTGAAGGGAATAAAATATATCAAATAGTGGTGTGTGCCGGCACCGTGGACAGCTCCACCTGCAGCAACATTCCTACGGTGACCAGGTGGGGCAGAAGCTCCGCCCTCGCTGTGACCTTCCCACACACTGATTTCTGGCATTTGTCACACGTGACCAGCGTTTTATTTTGTCTGTGGTGCGTGTTTTTTTGGCTCTGCCTCCTACGCGATGGTTGCGGCTGCTGCAGCTTCCTGTGCTCTGATGCCTTGAGAAGCATCAGCTCCACTCGCAGCTACTTTACCAAACTCAGGATAAAGGTGCGTCTCGGATGGTTAGTTAGTTAGTTTTAGCATTTAGATAGCTAGTTTCTCACGTCTCTACCCTGTCTCTGTCTGCCTGTGCTCTCTCTCTCTCCCTGTCTCTATCTCACTAACTCTCACTATATATCTGTCTGTCCCTGTCTATTGCTTTCTCTGTCTCTCCCTGTCTGTCTCTCCCTGTCTGTCTCTCCCTGTCTGTCTCTCCCTGTCTGTCTCTCCCTGTCTGTCTCTCCCTGTCTGTCTCTCCCTGTCTGTCTCTCCCTGTCTGTCTCTCCTACAAAATCGCAGTTGCGGTTAAACGAAGCCCGGGAATTTAATAAAAAATAAAAAAAACGGATCATTTTTAAAGAGCAGTCTCAGGGTTTCAGGAGAAAATAATGCTCATAAAAATTTTGTATTTTACATTAGGATCTTCTAGTCCTTAGAAAACGTAAAAAACACATTTTGAGGAAAAGTCACGGAGTCACGGATTAATTTAAACAGAGATATTTGCATTATAGAACTCACAAAGGTTGGACCGTCTCGGTGGTGAGATGTTAAAAGTTATTAGAAGAATCTGGAATACTGTTTATTCAATGTTGAGTAAAAAAGCATCAGCAACCAACACACAACGTAGTTGTCTAGGCACCGATATTAAAAAACACGTACAATATGTAGGTATGTAATTCATCTGTTTGTGTTACTAAGGTTGCTCACCTGTCATATCTTTCTGGGTAAATATCTGAACAAAGCTTAATAAGAATAACAGTGTTTTTTTTAATCTAAGAAATGGACGTGAATTTGAAGGAGCCTGCACCTGCAGCTTAAAATTCAGTGTCTTATACAACTACTAAATTTATTTTATTTCTTAAATTTGAGCATGCAGCTTTTAATCAGGTGCACACCGTTTTCTGGAATTTACGGTAATATTTCTTACATTTTATGGGCTTGTAATCAGTAAAATAATCAGCAAAATAATCAATAATAGAAATAAGTGTTGGATGCAGATTTAGTGTTCACAATGGACCATTAACCTTTAAACATGAGGTTATTTCACCTCTTACATCTGGTATGAACACTATAATCAGCTGATTAATCAGACAGATTTCATGTTTTATCAATAATTTCTAATATTATGTTTCTAAAGACTAATCTAGAAGAAGATAGCTGATGTCCAACTATTGCAATTCTAATAATTGATAATGGATTAGACTAATTTTTAATTAGAAAATTAGTAAATTCTCTGGTTCCAGCTTCTCTTCTCTGATTATTTCCTGGTTTCTTTAGTCTCTAGAATAATAAACTGATGATCTTTGGACTAAAAAAGACATTTTAGGTTGAATCTTCAGCTTTGATGAAACACTGATCCACATTTAAACCATTTAATGATCCAAACTATTGATTAATTAATCATTTCAATCATCAATAGATTAGTCGACTATCAGAATAGTTGTTAGCAGTAGCTCTAATTAACACAGGTTGATGTCAGGCTGTAACGTGATTGGTCGACACAGGATGACATCAGGTTTCTGCAGTAGTTGATATGTTTTACATTTTACACTAGCAGCTTTTTCACGAGCTCACCTGCAGGAAGTCTCACTTTATGTTAATTAGAGTCCTGTTTAACTCTTACCTGTCTAATAAAAGGTCGTTAGTGCTGACATAACTAAAGTTTAGGGGATAATTTCCTGTTACTTTCTCTGCTGTAATTAAAACAGCCTCCGCCCAGCGTCAGCACTCGCTGGGTTTTCCTGTCAACACGAGCAATTTCAAATCATTCCAAAATCTAAGATGCACGCTGGGAAAAATGAAAACAATGCAATTTATTTCTGGTAAAACCTCGACCTCATCAACAATTGTGCTTACTGGAGGAAAGGGTGCGATTTTAGTGGCAGGTCAAAGCAGCCTCAGCACTGTCATCATCACAGTTAGGAGCTCTGCATGTAGACTGAATTATTTATTCATATATATGGAGCTCAAACAGTTTTAATAATCTTAGATTCCAGTTTGAACATTAAGGCCTAGTTGTAGCGATCAGACACAGGGTTTGATTAAATAGCTGAAGTCTGATATAATAACCTTAAAGATCGTCAAAAAATAAAAACAGAAAAATGCACAGCAAGTTTGAAGAGGAAGATTCTGGTTAACAAAGACAATGAAAGTCTCAAACTGGGATTAGACGAATAATTCAACTTTTAGAGTTTACAGTGCCTCCAGCAGGTAGAAGTGGTGACTACAACAACTAGTTTGTGAATTTACATCAACGCTGTTCTTTCTCTATGTAGGGTCAGGGTCTGTGTAGGGTCAGGGTCTATGTAGGGTCAGGGTCTCTGTAGGGTCAGGGTCTCTGTAGGGTCAGGGTCCCTGTAGGGTCAGGGTCCCTGTAGGGTCAGGGTCTGCGTAGGGTCAGGGTCTGCGTAGGGTCAGGGTCTCTGTAGGGTCAGGGTCTCTGTAGGGTCAGGGTCTGTGTAGGGTCAGGGTCTGTGTAGGGTCAGGGTCTGTGTAGGGTCAGGGTCTCTGTAGGGTCAGGGTCTCTGTAGGGTCAGGGTCTGTGTAGGGTCAGGGTCTGTGTAGGGTCAGGGTCTGTGTAGGGTCAGGGTCTCTGTAGGGTCAGGGTCTGTGTAGGGTCAGGGTCTGTGTAGGGTCAGGGTCTCTATTCATGAATCCATGAATAATGTCAGTTGTAGCCTTTTAAACACATATTCCACATAGAAAGTAGATGTTTAATATTCCAGCTCGTACCATTAGAAACATTATTGATCGTTCACTAATCTGAGTTCAACATGAATTTATCTGGTAAATTGATGAGACTTTACCAGGAGAACACACATTAATGTAGTTAGATTAATTCATTAGTAGTCTGGTTCATTAAATGGTGTAAATGTGGATCAGTGTTTCTAAAGATGAAGATTCAACATAAAATGTCTTTTTTTGTCCAAAGATCATCAGTTTATTATTATAGAGACTAAAGAAACCAGGAAATAATCAGAGAAGAGAAGCTGGAACCAGAGAATTTACACATTTTCTCATTAAAAATGACTCCAACTGATTAAGTGATTATAATTTTACTGAAATATTTGGTGACTAATCATTGCAGTTCTAACAGTGAAACAACTTCTCTTATCCTTAAACCCTCAAATCCTCACATTGCACCAAGTGTTTCTCTTCCATCAGTCTAACTCTGGCTTATCGATGCTTTCAGATAGACACTTCCAGTTTTCTCAGCAAAGCAGAGTTTTGTGAAGCTCAGACACCAACAATCCTCTCATCAAACCTCTTTTTCATTAGCAGAGAGCAACAGCAAACCAGATGAGATAAGCTGCAGCTAATTAACGCCCAGCTCTGCTGGAATGAAACGCCAGGCTGTGTCTTCCAGCCTGAGATGTTTTGTGAGTAAAGAGGCATCACTCTGTCGCCTGTTTTGCAGACTTTCCTCCAGAGAATCAGCTGATCACCTCAGAGTCTGGTTCAGCAGCAGGATTCAGGTTCAGGTTGTGGACATTAATCTGTTTGTCAAGTTTCTGCTCTTAGTCAACAGCAGATGATTAGACAGACAGAACTGTGCAAAGGTTTGACGTATTTCAGCTGTTTACACCGCTACCCATAATGCACCAGCACCACAGTGGCTTCAGACAGTCCCCAATGTTTTCTGATAAGGAGCCCAAACACACAGCCTCATAAAGAAGAGTCCTCAGCAACAAGAAGAACAAAGCTGCCTGAATCCACAGAAGAACGGTGGCACGGCTCCAACTACAGGAGCTGCCAAGAAGTTAAAGCAGCGAGCAGGTGTTGCTGTGGTTTATAGCTAAGCTGCTCACAGCAGATATTGATTTACTTCACATTTTTGCTGTTTATTCAACTTCGCATCAAGTTAACAATTATAATTTCCTGAAAGCATCTCCACCTTCCTTTTAGTGCCTGGAATTATTATGAAATAATGATATTAGAATAATTATATTTTAGCCTTTTAATTATTTGTAAAATGTTGGCAGATAACCACATTTGCTGAGTGGATTTAAGGTGAATTAAACTCTATGGATCCGGGTCTGATCTGGGTTGAGTTTCCCTCCAGCAGCACTAAGAGCTGACACACAGTCAACACAAAATGGAACCGACATGCATCCAAGATTCAATTTTTATCATCCCAGGACGTTATTTGCAGTGCTGTAGATCTCAAGGATGAGATAATATATCATGACAAAAAATAGCTGAGGTTTGAATTAAAGCTGCACAATAGATCTATCCGGTTTGAGCACAAGTACCTAGGAACAGCAAACTTATTGATAGAATTAAGTTCCATATTTTACTGCCCCAGAAAGGAGGAGCAGCGTCTCTGTCCTTGGAGAGAAAAGATAAGAACTGCTGCTGCCTCCTCTCTGAAACACTCCGTCTCCCTGTGTGTGTTTTCACCAGATTAAACCTGTCTCTGAGGAAGAAAATATCAACCAGGCAGCCAACAAGATGAATTAAAGACCTGCTCCTAATATCTTACAGCCTATGGAGAATTGGTGATTAGGACTGTGTGTGTGTGTGTGTGTGTGTGTGTGTGTGTGTGTGTGTGTGTGTGTGTGTGTGTGGGGGTGGCCTCACTGCAAATACAACAATTAGTTGATTAGTTGTCAACTGCCACATTAATCATCAACTTCTTTGATAATTGATTCATAGTCATTTTTCAGTAGAAAATGTCTAAATTCTCTGGTTCCAGCTTCTCTGTTTATTTCCTGGTTTCTTTAGTCTCTATAATAGTAAACTAAACAACTGATCAAATAATTGTTTCAATTATTGATACATTAATCTACAGTCCAGGCCAAAAGTTTGGACACACGTTCTCATTCAATGCGTTTTTTTTTTATTTTCACGACCATTTCCATTGTATTTTCTCACTGAAGGCTTCAAAACTATGAATGAACACGTTTATGGTGTTATGTACTTAACAAAAAAGGTGAAATAACTGAAAACATGTTTTATATTCTAGTTTCTTCTAAATAGACACCCTTTACTCCGATTACTGCTTTACACACTCTTTGCATTCTCTTGATGAACTACCTTATCTATTTCTTATCAATCAGATCAATGATGACCAGCTTCTAGCAGCAGAGGTCTTCAGGTTTTACCTCATAGTCAGCAACACTCCTCTACAATCTGTCTGACAGGGACTAAACCGTTAATCTCCTGCTGATGTTTCCTGTCCTTGCTCTGATGTGTTGAGTTGTTGGTTTATTCTAAATGATCATGTTTAGATGTTAATGTCGGTTATTAGGATGTTGGTGTGTAGTTTTACAGCTCGCTGACTCTCTGAGGTGGACTCACATCGAATGGAGCCGTATTTATTCTGTATCCCAGTTACTGATGATTGGCCTTCACCATGTTCTCCAGTAGCGTTGTGGAGATGATGTGTAAAATGAAGGATATTTCGTGTTTAATTCTTTCTGTTTTAGATTCACGGTACTACTGATAAACACACAATCACATCTGATAATGTCTCACAGAAACAGATTCAGTTCCTTTGGTTTCTTACATCTTATTTAAACCGTGTTCTGGAAGGTTCTGAGAAGTGGAGAGCTGAGACTCCATCAGAAATAAAGATTGTAGTCTCAACACACACTCTGTGGAAAGACAACTTAATAATAATGTGATCTATGTCTGTTTCTGGAGCTGCCTCATTTCAATGGTCGAACCATCTGTCCATCCATCATCCATCCACCTAATATCCATCATCCATCCATCTAACATCCATCCACCCGTCCATCATCCATCCATCTAACATCCATCCACCCGTCCATCATCCATCCATCTAACATCCATCCACCCGTCCATCATCCATCCATCTAACATCCACCTAACATCCATCATCCATCCATCTAACATCCATCCACCCGTCCATCATCCATCCACCTAACATCCATCCACCCGTCCTTCATCCATCCATCATCCATCCACCTAATATCCATCCACCCGTCCATCATCCATCCATCATCCATCCACCTAATATCCATCATTCATCCATCTAACATCCATCATCCATCCATCTAACATCCATCCACCTGTCCATCATCCATCCATCTAACATCCATCCACCCGTCCATCATCCATCCATCCAACATCCATCCACCCATCCATCATCCATCCATCCACCTGTCCATCATCCATCCATCTAACATCCATCCACCCGTCCATGATCCATCCATCCAGCATCCATCCACCCGTCCATCATCCATCCATCCACCCGTCCATCATTCATCCATCCACCTGTCCATCATCCATCCATCTAACATCCATCCACTCTGTGGAAAGACAACCTAATAATGTTAATAATAATGTGATCTATGTCTGTTTCTGGAGCTGCCTCATTTCAATGGTCGAACCATCTGTCCATCCATCATCCATCCACCTAATATCCATCATCCATCCATCTAACATCCATCCACCCGTCCATCATCCATCCATCATCCATCCACCTAATATCCATCATCCATCCATCATCCATCCATCCATCATCCATCCATCATCCATCCACCTAATATCCATCATTCATCCATCTAACATCCATCATCCATCCATCTAACATCCATCCACCTGTCCATCATCCATCCATCCACCTGTCCATCATCCATCCATCTAACATCCATCCACCCGTCCATCATCCATCCACCTAACATCCATCCACCCGTCCTTCATCCATCCATCATCCATCCACCTAATATCCATCCACCCGTCCATCATCCATCCATCATCCATCCACCTAATATCCATCATTCATCCATCTAACATCCATCATCCATCCATCTAACGTCCATCCACCTGTCCATCATCCATCCATCTAACATCCATCCACCTGTCCATCATCCATCCATCTAACATCCATCCACCTGTCCATCTAACATCCATCCACCTGTCCATCATCCATCCATCTAACATCCATCCACCTGTCCATCATCCATCCATCCACCCGTCCATCATCCATCCATCCAACATCCATCCACCCATCCATCATCCATCCATCCACCTGTCCATCATCCATCCATCTAACATCCATCCACCCGTCCATGATCCATCCATCCATCATCCATCCACCCGTCCATCATCCATCCATCCACCTGTCCATCATTCATCCATCCACCTGTCCATCATCCATCCATCTAACATCCATCCACCTGTCCATCATCCATCTAACATCCATCCACCTGTCCATCATCCATCCATCTAACATCCATCCACCTGTCCATCATCCATCTAACATCCATCCACCCGTCCATCATCCATCCATTAACATCCATCCGCCCGTCCATCATCCATCCATCCACCTGTCCATCATCCATCCATCTAACATCCATCCACCCGTCCATCATCCATCCATTAACATCCATCCACCCGCCCATCATCCATCCATATACCTAAAATCATATATAGCAGACATAGATGAACCTACATGTACCATTAGCTCCGGTTCAATAGATTCTACTGACACAGTCGGTTTAACTTATTCTAAACTCTGCAGGTCCGTGCAGGTCTCTATCTACAAGTCTCTATCTGCAGCTCTCTATAGGTCCCTCAAGGTCTCTATCTACAGGTCTCTCCAGGTCCCTCAAGGTCTCTATCTACAGGTCTCTCCAGGTCCTTCTCTACAGGTGAACTCACCTTCATGGACAGTGACACCACAGTTGTCACACTGGATGATCTCGTCGGCGTCCTCGCTGTTGTCTCCTAGACACACGCAGCAGATCAGGATGTGCTGGGTGCTCCAGGTCTGGGCCCGGTCCAGCAAAGCATCCTGGGAAACAGAGTCAACGTAAAGCCTCTTATCAGCATGGCCGCCTCCTGCTCTCAGATCAACTGGCAGATTCCACGAGATGATGAGGGAAGCCAAGTGGATCAGAGAGAGCAGCATTCTCCTGAAACCAGCCTGATAGCATCTAAACCTCCCTCTGGATTAGACTGGATTATACTGGATTATACTGGGATTATACTGGACTCCTATTGTTGGAGGCTTCTATGGACACAAACTGGTGCAGCCAAACATGTAAAGAAACGTCAACCACCTCCCAATAAACTGCAGCAAATATTTCAAGCAAAAGTTTCTGTGAAATTCACAATGGTCTCTCGGCCTCAGGGAGTTTCTGTTGGAGGAATTTAGTTTCTACTATTAAACTGTTAAAGTATGAAACTATTTAACTATAACCCTATTAAACTATTCAAATGCATCTTAAAATCTGAGGCAGTTTTAAGAAGAAAATGTCTAAATTCTCTGGTTCCAGCTTCTCTTCTCTGATTATTTCCTGGTTTCTTTAATCTCTATAATAATAAACTGATGATCTTTAGACAAAAAAGACATTTTAGGTTGAGACAAAGTAGTAATAGATGAGTTGAGTATAAATCAGTGGTAGTCTAGTTATTGTTCTAGTTATTAGTCGCAGCTCTACTTTAACCCAACGTGTTCTAGTTATTAGTCGCAGCTCTACTTTAACCCAACGTGTTCTAGTTATTAGTCGCAGCTCTACTTTAACCCAACGTGTTCTAGTTATTAGTCGCAGCTCTACTTTAATCCAACGTGTTCTAGTTATTAGTCGCAGCTCTACTTTAATCCAACGTGTTCTAGTTATTAGTCGCAGCTCTACTTTAACCCAACGTGTTCTAGTTATTAGTCGCAGCTCTACTTTAACCCAACGTGTTCTAGTTATTAGTCGCAGCTCTACTTTAACCCAACGTGTTCTAGTTATTAGTCACAGCTCTACTTTAATCCAACGTGTTCTAGTTATTAGTCGCAGCTCTACTTTAACCCAACGTGTTCTAGTTATTAGTCGCAGCTCTACTTTAACCAGACGTGTTCTAGTTATTAGTCGCAGCTCTACTTTAACCCAACGTGTTCTAGTTATTAGTCGCAGCTCTACTTTAACCCAACGTGTTCTAGTTATTAGTCGCAGCTCTACTTTAACCCAACGTGTTCTAGTTATTAGTCGCAGCTCTACTTTAACCCAACGTGTTCTAGTTATTAGTCGCAGCTCTACTTTAATCCAACGTGTTCTAGTTATTAGTCGCAGCTCTACTTTAATCCAACGTGTTCTAGTTATTAGTCGCAGCTCTACTTTAACCCAACGTGTTCTAGTTATTAGTCGCAGCTCTACTTTAACCCAACGTGTTCTAGTTATTAGTCGCAGCTCTACTTTAACCCAACGTGTTCTAGTTATTAGTCACAGCTCTACTTTAATCCAACGTGTTCTAGTTATTAGTCGCAGCTCTACTTTAACCCAACGTGTTCTAGTTATTAGTCGCAGCTCTACTTTAACCAGACGTGTTCTAGTTATTAGTCGCAGCTCTACTTTAACCCAACGTGTTCTAGTTATTAGTCGCAGCTCTACTTTAACCCAACGTGTTCTAGTTATTAGTCGCAGCTCTACTTTAACCCAACGTGTTCTAGTTATTAGTCACAGCTCTACTTTAATCCAACGTGTTCTAGTTATTAGTCGCAGCTCTACTTTAACCCAACGTGTTCTAGTTATTAGTCGCAGCTCTACTTTAATCCGACGTACTCTAGTTATTAGTCGCAGCTCTACTTTAACCCGACGTGTTCTAGTTATTAGTCGCAGCTCTACTTTAATCCGACGTACTCTAGTTATTAGTCGCAGCTCTACTTTAACCCAACGTGTTCTAGTTATTAGTCGCAGCTCTACTTTAATCCAACGTGTTCTAGTTATTAGTCGCAGCTCTACTTTAATCCAACGTACTCTAGTTATTAGTCGCAGCTCTACTTTAACCAGACGTGTTCTAGTTATTAGTCGCAGCTCTACTTTAATCCAACGTGTTCTAGTTATTAGTCGCAGCTCTACTTTAATCCAACGTGTTCTAGTTATTAGTCGCAGCTCTACTTTAATCCAACGTGTTCTAGTTATTAGTCGCAGCTCTACTTTAATCCAACGTGTTCTAGTTATTAGTCGCAGCTCTACTTTAACCCAACGTGTTCTAGTTATTAGTCGCAGCTCTACTTTAATCCGACCTGTTCTAGTTATTAGTCGCAGCTCTACTTTAATCCAACGTGTTCTAGTTATTAGTCGCAGCTCTACTTTAACCCGACGTGTTCTAGTTATTAGTCGCAGCTCTACTTTAACCCGACGTGTTCTAGTTATTAGTCGCAGCTCTACTTTAACCCGACGTGTTCTAGTTATTAGTCGCAGCTCTACTTTAACCAGACGTGTTCTAGTTATTAGTCGCAGCTCTACTTTAACCCAACGTGTTCTAGTTATTAGTCACAGCTCTACTTTAATCCGACGTACTCTAGTTATTAGTCGCAGCTCTACTTTAACCCAACGTGTTCTAGTTATTAGTCGCAGCTCTACTTTAATCCAACGTGTTCTAGTTATTAGTCGCAGCTCTACTTTAATCCAACGTGTTCTAGTTATTAGTCGCAGCTCTACTTTAATCCAACGTGTTCTAGTTATTAGTCGCAGCTCTACTTTAATCCAACGTGTTCTAGTTATTAGTCGCAGCTCTACTTTAATCCAACGTGTTCTAGTTATTAGTCGCAGCTCTACTTTAATCCAACGTGTTCTAGTTATTAGTCGCAGCTCTACTTTAATCCAACGTGTTCTAGTTATTAGTCGCAGCTCTACTTTAACCCAACGTGTTCTAGTTATTAGTCGCAGCTCTACTTTAACCCAACGTGTTCTAGTTATTAGTCGCAGCTCTACTTTAATCCAACGTACTCTAGTTATTAGTCGCAGCTCTACTTTAACCCAACGTGTTCTAGTTATTAGTCGCAGCTCTACTTTAACCCAACGTGTTCTAGTTATTAGTCGCAGCTCTACTTTAACCCGACGTGTTCTAGTTATTAGTCGCAGCTCTACTTTAATCCAACGTGTTCTAGTTATTAGTCGCAGCTCTACTTTAACCCAACGTGTTCTAGTTATTAGTCGCAGCTCTACTTTAACCCGACGTACTCTAGTTATTAGTCGCAGCTCTACTTTAACCCAACGTGTTCTAGTTATTAGTCGCAGCTCTACTTTAACCCAACGTGTTCTAGTTATTAGTCGCAGCTCTACTTTAATCTCACCTCGTTTCCTTTTCCCTGTGACATGCTGTCGTTCGTCAGCTCTTCATCAAACGTGCTGCTGTTCTTTTCTTTCTTTTTGTTTTTTTTCAGCTCTTTGTCGCTGTCGCTGCTGCTATTGTTGTTGTCCTCTCCTCCTTCTTCTTTGTCGTCTTCATCTTCGTCTTCATCATCGTCTTCATCATTATCATCGTCACTGGCGCTGCCTCCTCCCTCCTCTTCCTCCTCTTCCTCCTCCTCCTCCTCTCCTCCTCCTCCTTTGTGGGTGGCGGTCTTGTTCTTCTTTTTGCCGGCAGTGGGTCTCCAGTCGTTGTCGTCCTCGCTGTCGTAGTCGTCCATCTCATTCAGCTCCTCCATGGTGGTGAAGTCCAAGAGCGGCCGGTTCCTACGGAAGTTCCACTTCTTGGGTTCTGCCTGCGACTCCTCGCCATTGGTTCCTCCAGAGCCCGAAGCCGCTGCAGCGTCTACGGGTTCCGGCTCCGCCTCCTGTTCGGGCTCAGGCTCCACCTCCGGCGTCTTCTTGGCCTTGCGCCGTCCTTTGGGCGTGGCGGCGGCGTCTTTGTTGGAGCCGTCGGAGGACAGCGGCAGTTTGGCCTTGTCGTCATCCTCCATCAGGTCGTCGGCCGCCAGGTCTTTGGCTTCGTCCTCGTCGATGGCATCGTCACCTGATCCGGCGTTCTCCGAGTCGCTGTCCGACGCCGCTGCGCTCGCTTTGGACCCGTCTTCATCGCTGCCGTTTCCTGTCCCGTCTGATGCTGCTGGAAACGGCAGAAACCACCAGAGAGTCAGGATACCAATAGACTCATAGAAAGATTCATACTAATACAACAAATACAGATTTATTTATAGAAATACTACTAGGAAAAGATATTCATATACAGTTCATCCAGAAAGTATTCACAGTGCTTCACTTTTTCCACATTTTGTTATGTTACAGCCTAATTCCAAAATGGATTCAATTCATTTTTTTTCCACAAGATTCTACACACAACATCCCATAATAACAATGTGAAAAATGTTTTGAGATTTTTTCAAATGTATTAAAAATAAAAAAAAAACTGAGAAACCACATGTACATAAGTATTCACAGCCTTTGCTCAATACTTTGTTGATGCGCCTTTGGCAGGTCTTCATCCAGGATGTCTCTGTCCATTGCTGCATTCATCTTTCCCTCTATCCTGACTCGTCTCCCAGTTCCTGCTGCTGACAAACATCCCACAGCCTGATGCTGCACCACCAGCTTCACTGTAGGGATGGTGTTGTCCTGGTGATGAGCGGTGCCTGGTTTAAACATCACGCCTGGTTTCACACCAAAGAGTTCAGTCTTTGTCTCATCAGACCAGAGAATGTGGTTCCTCGTGGTCTGAGAGTCCTTCAGGAGCCTTTTACTAAGGAGTGGCTCCGTCTCTACCAGACAGGCCTGATTGGTGGATTGCTGCAGAGATGTTGTCCTTCTGGAAGGTTCTCCTCTCTCCACAGAGGAACCTGGAGCTCTGACAGAGACCATCGGGTTCTTAGTCCCTGATCTCTCAGTTTAGATGGCTGCAGGTCTAGAAGAGTCCTGGTGGTTCTGGACTTTACAGATGATGGAGGCCACTGTGCTCATTGGGACCTTCAGAGCAGCAGAGATGTTTCTGTACCTTCCCCAGATTTATACCTGGAGACAATCCTGTCTCTGAGGTCTACAGACAACTCCTCTGACTTCCTGTTGGTTTGTGACTATAGACAGGTGTGATGTCCAATCAGCTGAATTTACCACAGGTGGACTTTAATTAATCTGTAGGAACATCTCAAGATGATCAGTGGAAACAGGATGAACCTGAGATCAATGTAGAGCTTCAGGGTAAAGACTGTGAATAATGATGTACATGTGGTTTAGTAGTTTTAATTTTTAAGAAATTTGCAAAAATCTCAAAAAACTTGTTTCACATTGTTATTATGGGATGTTGTGTGTAGAATGTTGAGGAAAACATGAATTGAATCCATTTTGGAAAAAGGCTGTAACATAACAAAATGTGGAAAAAGTGAAGCACTGTGAATACTTTCTGGATGAACTGTACACGTACACATGTACACGTACACACACACACGTACACACACACACACACGAATACTCTGAAGTTACAATCTATAATTTAAAATAACTTTATTAGTGCCTAATATTAAAACACCCAGAGCAGAAACAACAACCTCCAGTAAAACACAGCAATAAGATGTAATGAGTCCAGGTGAGTCTCACCTGAGGCGTCTCCCACTTCAAAGTCACTGTCATCAGAGCTGTCGTAATCTAAGGCGTCCAACAGCGAGGCGGCGAGCGGCTTCACCTGCCGTCGTTTCAACCCTCGGTCCACTAACGGAGGAGGAAAACAGGATTTAAATACAGGAATAGAGGAGAAAACACAGGATTTAAACATGGTAATAGACTGAAAAAGGGATTTAAATACAGAATAGAGGAGAAAACACAGAAAAACAGGAATTAAACAAAAGAACACAACATTCAAGATCAGCAGCAATATTAATGTTGAGCTAAATGACAAATTACAGATTAAAACATCAAGTCATTGGTTTTTGTTTTATTTAGTCTCATGGTTAAAAGTCTTATGACAGTTTAGGTCTGTTCATTAATATTATTTTTTCATGCATTTTAAGGTATTTAGAACCAGGAAGATGAACTGTCATTACTGATATCTGATCCAATCAATAATCAATCACTTATACCTGCACAACTTTTACAAAGAAAATGAACATAGTGCTGAGTTTGTGATTCATCCTGTAATAAACAGGAAAGTCTGTTTCACAGAGACTCTTTTAATCTTCGCTTTACTATTTCATTTTATTTTCAGACAACAACCTAAACAATGCTTTATTTTTCTATTTTCAACAATACAAATACCATAAAATTCCAGACTTTCCCAAGACATTGAAGCAAATTTACATGAAACGCCTGTTTCCTGTTTTTAATGTTTGTTTTATCTCTGATGTAAAACACGTTGAGCTCCAATTAAATTAACTTAATTCATGTTTTATTATATATTGATGCAGATTTGCTATAAATTGACTGAAAATGTTGAAACAGACTATTCTCACTTTATGAACTGAATCACATAAACTCAGTTATACTGTGATTGTGATGCATTTTTCAGTACTTTCCCAAAACCTTCTGGCTTTATTTATATTTCCAAAACCTCTGCAGGCCTGGAATTTATTTCCAAATTCAATGATTTTTAGTGTCGTTGAATCCTGGTTGAGAGGTTTGTATTTTAAAAAACTACCCGCAGACCACAGGTGAATTTAATTACACACACACACATTATATATATATATATATATATAGTCAGATATAGCCCAGTAACATCACTATTTCAGCTTCTGCTGAGTGGAATTAAAAATTAAATGCAATAAAAAAGTCAAGAGGCTTTTCATGTTTAATAAACTGAGTGATTCCGTCAACAAAGAGCATGTTAATGACATGCTACTGACATGTTAACTGACATGTTTACGGCCTCCATCACATGGAAGCTAGCCTGCTGGAGCTAGAATTAGCATTGTTCGCGCTGCAGCGTCTGTGGCGTTACTTCGTTCCTGC
>CM060472.1:9087500-9127500 GCA_030544235.1 Lepturacanthus savala | reverse complement strand
AAAACACGTCAAACCATGAACGTAGACGTCAAAACACGTCAAAACACGTCAAACCATGAACGTAGACGTCAAAACACGTCAAAACACGTCAAAACATGAACGTAGACGTCAAAACACGTCAAAACACGTCAAACCATGAATGTAGACGTCAAAACACGTCACACCATGAACGTAGTCAAAACACGTCAAACCATGAACATAGACGTCAAAACACGTCAAAACACGTCAAAACACGTCAAACCATGAACGTAGACGTCAAAACACGTCAAAACACGTCACGTGGTGGGCTCATGGTGCATTTAATGCTTGGATGCGTTCAGGGCCCATACTGTGTTCAGGGCCCATGGTGCATTCAGGGCCCATGGTGCGTTCAGGCCCATGCTGCATTCAGGGCCCATGCTGCGTTCAGGGCCCATGGTGCGTTCAGGCCCATGCTGCATTCAGGGCCCATGCTGCATTCAGGGCCCATGGTGCGTTCAGGGCCCATGCTACGTTCAGGGCCATGCTGCATTCAGGGCCCATGGTGCGTTCAGGCCCATGCTGCATTCAGGGCCCATGCTGCGTTCAGGGCCCATGCTGCGTTCAGGGCTTCTGTTGTGTTCGCATGTCATGGTGCATTCGAGGACCGCTGCAGGATAGACATTTGTAGAAAACGTGTAGAGATTCATCAGATCGATGAACCACAGGACAGAAGTAATTCCATCCAGAAGAAGAATAAACCAGGTCAGGAAATAAAAACATTACTGTAAGGACGCCGCCTGACAACCAAGGTTTAAAAGCTCATTTGAAGACAAGTAATTGCAGCGGATTTTATTTATGAATCCAGAGGTAAAAGGTAAAATGCACCAAAACGTCCGTGTTGATCTACAGCTCCAAACACCTCAGGAGTTTGCATTTAAATTGGAATATTTATCCAGTGGAGGGACGTAAATCATGTGGCAGCAGCTTCTGCTTTATCTTTCTTTACGTTTCATTCTGCATGTTGAAAAACTGGCTCTTCTAAAAATGCTGCTGGAACATGTCTTAATGCATTAAAACGTTCAGCAGGAACAAATAATTACATTCATCTCTCTGAAATAAACAGAACCATGAAGTTTGATGAACAGAGAAAGTATTTTATTATTTAAAACCTTGTTAAAGACAGAGTCAGATTCATTCGATTTATTCATTTATCACAAAAAAACATTTAAATGAAATAATTAGGTTTTAATTTATATCTTAAAGTTTCAGGTGGTGATTTGAGGATATTTGATCTAAGATCCAAAATTACTTAATTATGCAGAAAAATAAAGAATATCCTAAACATCAGATTCATCTAGTGACCCTTTAGAGGGGCCCGACCCACAGGTTGAGAACCGGTTACTGTAAACAAATAATATATATGGGGACAGCTCATGTTTCTCCTGTGTTTCTCCACCTCTATGTGTGTGTTATAATGTGTGTGTGTGTTATAGAATAGAACACAATGCCTTTATCATTATTATACAAGTATAATGAGCTTACATATGTATGTATGTGCAATATGTACAATAAAAACTTCTATATACAAAACTACTAAGTACAAGAATTTAACATAAAACTGTACAATAACTAATATGAGCTACTACTAATATGACTGTACAGTTAACTGACTGTAAGAAGTAGCATAGACTGTGAAGAGGCTTGTGCAAAGTCTGGAGGTAAACGGGTACATATCAGCAGCAGGCATGAGAATAAAGTGACTGGCAGCATGAATAGATACAGGACAGATAAAGGGCAGATAGCAGTAACAATTGTGAAAAAAAATGATTACAGTGATAATGTCAAATAAATAAATGATAATTATAGTACACAGAGCGATGCCTGTCAGGTCTTAGAACATAGTGCAGTGGTCCAGAGTTTTTGACATTAACTGAACAATGGCAGTAAGATCTAAGTTCCAGTTGAGACATGAGCAGTACAGTGGTCTTATTGTTAGTTCCAAGTGATATGCAGCACATGGTGGTGTTATTTGTCAGTGATGTGCAGCAATTCAGTTCCTCAAATGTAGGTTGGAGTTGAATATGGTGACTGCCCTTGGGAAGAAGCTGTGTCTGATTCAGTTTGTTTTGGTATGGCCCTGTAGCATCTGCCAGAGGGCAGCAGGTTGAAGAGGTGGTATCCAGGGGGTGTGTAGTCCTTAATGATGCTTCTGGCTGCTTCCTGTCAGCTTCTGTGCAGTTTGAGTGCAACACTGACACAGCGTAGGTCAGCAGGCTCTCCATCGCTGATCAGTAAAAGGTCACCAACAGGTTGGTGTCGAGTTCCTCCTTCCTGAGCACTCTCAGGAAGTGAAGTCGCTGACCAGGACAGGTCGGCAGAGATGTGAACCCCTCCAAATTTGAAGGTCTTCACTCTCTCCACACTCTCGCCGTTGATGTACAGGGGGGCAGGGGCGACTTTGTTCCTAGGTCTAAGGACCTCATCTCTGTAGGCCGCCTCTGTCATCATCCCCACCACCGTTGTGTCATCTGCAAATTTCACAATGATGTTCTCAGGGTGGGGGGGTCTGCAGTCATGTGTGTAGAGTGGGTAGAGAAGAGGGCTCAGCACACAACCTTGGGGCGAGCCAGTGCTGAGCGTGCGGGTGGATGAGAGGTGGGGACCCCTCACATGCTGGGGTCGGTGGATGAGAAAGTCTTTAATCCATGAGTAGGTGGAGGGTGGGAGCCCCGGGTTGGCCAACTTGGGGATAAGGATGTGCGGTATTATTGTGTTAAGGGCTGAGCTACGGTCAATGAAGAGGATCCTGACATAGCTCCCCTTTTTCTCCAGGTGGCTCAGTGCAGAGTGGAGGAACGTGGTTGCAGCATCTTCAGTGGATCTGTTTGACCGGTATGCAGACTGATGTGGGTCGAGGCTGGTGGAGACTGGCTTTGATGCGTCTCAGTACCAGTTTATCAAAACACTTTGTGATGACTGGGGTGAGTGCTACTGGGCGAAAGTCATTCAAGTTGGCTGTGGGTGTCTTTTTGGAGACTGGGATGATGGTGGCCGACTCCTCTCCTCCTCCGTGTGTGTTATAATATGGGAGTGTGTGTGTTATAGTGTGTGTGTTATCGTGTGTGTCTTCGTCTTCTCCCACTTACCCGTTGTCGGGTCGCGGTGGGCAGCAGCTTCAGCAGCTTCAGCAGCTTCAGCCCAGACTTCCCTCTCCCCGGCTACTTCCTCCAGCTCTCCCGGGGGAACCCCAAGATGTTCCCAGACCAGCTGAGAGACATAGTCTCTCCAGCGTGTCCTGGGTCTTCCCCGGGGCCGCCGCCCGGAGGGACGTGCCCGGAACACCTCACCAGGGAGGCGTCCAAGAGGCTCCTCACTAGATGCCCGAGCCACCTCAACTGGCTCCTCTGGATGTGGAGGAGCAGCGGTTCTACTCTGAGCTCCTCCTGATGACCGAGCTTCTCACCCTATCTCTAAGGGAGAGCCCAGCCACCCTGCGAAGGAAACCCATTCCGGCCACTTGTATTCGCGATCTCGTTCTTTCGGTCACTACCCAAAGCTCGTGACCATAGGTGAGGGTAGGAACGTAGATCGACTAGTAAATCAAGAGCTTCGCCTTTCGGCTCAGCTCCTTCTTCACCACGACGGACCGATGCAGGGCCCGCATCACTGCAGACGCCGCACCGATCCGCCGGTCAGTCTCCCTCCATCCTCCCCCCACTCGTGAACAAGACCCAAGATACTTGAACTCCTCCACTTGAGGCAGGATCTCATCCCCGACCCAGAGTCGACACTCCAACCTTTTCCAGTCAAGAACCATGGCCTCAGATTTGGAGGAGCTGATTTTCATCCCAGCCGCTTCAACACTCGGCTGCGAACCGCTCCAGTGAGAGCTGCAGGTCACAGTCCGATGAAGCCAACAGGACCAGATCGTCCGCAAATAGCAACGACCCAATCCTGAGGAACCAAACCGCAGCCCCTCAACGCCCTGGCTGCACCTAGAAATCCTGTCCATAAAAGTTATGAACAGAATCGGTGACAAAGGGCAGCCCTGACGGAGGCCAACCCCCACTGGAAACAAGCTCAACCGGCAATGCAGACCAAGCTCTGGCACCAAGAGTACAGGGACTGGACAGCCCATGTCTACGGATCCGGAACGCCTTCGCCAAGTCCACAAAACACATGTAGACTGGTTGGGAGAACTCCCACGCACCCTCCAGCACCCTGCTAAGGGTATAGAGTTGGTCCACAGTTCCACGACCAGGACGAAAACCACACTGCTCTTCCTGAATCCAAGGTACGACTATCTTACGGACCCTCCTCTCCAGTACCCCCGAATAGACTTTCCCAGGGAGGCTGAGGAGTGTGATCCCTCTATAGTTGGAACACACCCTCTGGTCCCCCCTGTTATAGAGGGGAACCACCACCCCTGTCTGCCAGTCCAGAGGCACGCGGTGAGGTCATGTTGGGTTTTGTCTTGTCATTTTGTCTTGTCATTTCCTGTTTTATTTTGAAAGATAACTCTCCTCTCGTTTCAGGTCACTTGCCCTTCCTCATGTGTCATCGGTCTGATTGTTGGCCCCGCCCTGATTGTTTCCACCTGTTCCCCATTACAATGGTGTATGTCTTGTCTGTGTCTCCCCTTGTCTTGTGCCGAAGTGTTTCGTTCTCGCGTTCACCAAAGCCCTGTTCCCAGTTTCTAAAGCCATAGCCTTGTTTTGTGTGTTTCTTTGTTTTTTGGCCTCATAAGAGTGATTTTCTGTTGTAGTTTTATCGCATAGTTATTTGTTTTCTCGCGTTAGTGTAGTTAATGTTTTTCAGCCGGTTGTTTTTACCTAATCTGTACTATAAAACGATTTAGATACGTTTTATAGTACAGATTAGGTCTCCATGAGTTCAGTTAATGTTTTTTCAGCCCTTTTGTTTTCCTCTTTATGAGTGATTTTGATATCGATAACTTTTATAGAGTAGATTTATAATCAGGATATATTCAGTTAATGTTGTTTAGTCTTTTTGTTTTCCTCGTAAAGAGTGATTTTGATTTTGATAAATTTGATAGAATAGATAAGCCTTTTTTTCCTCTTAGGAGTGATTTTCATTTTCCCTAGCCTAGGCCTGCATTTCATAGCCTCATCCTGTCGAGGGATCTTGCTGCCTGGAATCAAGAGACTCACCCAACACCTATGCGCCTGACTTCGTATTTACGACCGGTGCTGACATCCAGAGGCACTGCCCCCGATGTCCAGGTGATGTTGCAGAGACGTGTCAACCAAGACAGCCATACAACATCCAGAGCCTTGAAGAACTCCAAGCAAATCTCATCCACCCCCAGGGCCTTGCCGCCGAGGAGCTTTTTGACTACCTCGGCGATCTCAGCCCCAGAGATAGGCGAGTCCACCACTGGTCCCCCAGACTCTGCCTCTTCAACCGAAGACATGCTGGTAGGATTGAAGAGGTCTTCGAAGTATTTCCTCCACCGATCCAGGACATCCCGAGTCGAGGTCAGCAGCACCCCGTCTCCACTGAACACAGTGTCAAGCTTCCCCCTCCTGAGCCGCCGGATGGTGGTCCAGAACTTCCTCGAAGCCGTTCAAAAGTCTTTTTCGATGGCCTCACCAAACTCCTCCCACACCTGAGTGTTTGCCTCGGCAACCACAGAGGCTGCGTTCCACTTAGCGCGCCGATACCCGTCAACTGCTTCAGGAGACTCACAGACCAAGAAGGTTCTGTAGGACTCCTTTTTCAGCTTGTCAACATCCCTTACTGCCGGTGTCCACCAGTGGGTTCGGGGACTGCCGCCACGACAGGCACCGACGACCTTACGGCCACAGCTCCGGTCAGCCGCCTCAACAAGACAAGAACAAGGTCCACTTGGACTCAATGTCCCCTGCCGGGATATGAGTGAAGCTCTTGTGGAGGTGCAAGTTGAAGCTCTTTCTGACAGGAGATTCATCCAGACGTTTCCAGCAAACCCTCACAGAACGTTTGGGTCTGCCAGGTCTGACCAGCTTCTTCCCCCACCATCGGAGCCAACTCACTACCAGGTGGTGATCAGTTGACAGCTCCGGCCCTCTTCACCTGAGTGTCCAGGACATGAGGCCACAAGTCCGAGGACACGATAACAAAGTCGATCATTGAACTGCGGTCAAGGGTGTCCTGGTGCCAAGTGCACATATGGATCCCTTATGCCTGAACATGGTGTTCGTTATGGACAATCCATGACGAGCACAGAAGTCCAACAATGAGACACCATTCGGGTTCAGATCAGGGGGGCCGTTCCTCCCAATCACGCCTCTCCAGATCACACTGTCATTGCCCATGTGATCATTGAAGTCCCCCCGGAGGACGAGGGAGTCCCCAGAAGGGGCGCTCTCCAGCACCCTCTCCAAGGACTCCAAAGAGGGTGGGTATTCTGAACTGTCATTCGGCGCATAGGCACAAAGGACAGGACCATGGGGAGGGGGGCCCACGTCACCGCTTCGGGCTGAGCCCGGCTGGGCCCCGTGGGCAAAGGCCCGGCCACCAGGCGCTTGCACCCGAGCCCCTCCCCCAGGCCTGGCTCCAGAGGGGGGCCCAGTAACCCACACCCGGGCAGGGTTAACATAGACCCAAATATCTTTCTCTTCATCAGGGGGTTTTGAGCGTGTGTGTGTGTTCTGGTGTGTGTGTTGTAGTGTGTGTGTGTGTTCTAGTGTGTTGTAGTGTGTGTTTGTAATGATGAACAGCTCCTGTTTCTCCTGCGTTTCTCCTCCTCTATGTGTGTGTTATAGTGTGTGTGTGTTGTAGTGTGTTATAGTGTGTGTGTGTGTTGTAGTGTGTTATAATGTGTGTGTGTTGTAATGTGTTATAGTGTGTGTGTGTGTGTTATAGTGTGTGTTTGTAATGATGAACAGCTCCTGTTTCTCCTGCGTTTCTCCTCCTCTGTGTGTATGTGTGTGTGTGTGTGTTGTAGTGTGTTATAGTGTGTGTGTATAGTGTGTGTGCTGTAGTGTGTTGTAGTGTGTTATAGTGCGTGTGTGTGTTGTAGTGTGTTAGAGTTTGTGTGTGTGTTGTAGTGTGTTATAGTGTGTGTATAGTGTGTGTGTGTTGTAGTGTGTTATGTGTGTGTTGTAGTGTGTTGTAGTGTGTTATAGTGTGTGTGTTATAGTGTGTGTATAGTGTGTGTGTTGTAGTGTGTTGTAGTGTGTGTTGTAGTGTGTGTGTGTTGTAGTGTGTTGTAGTGTGTGTGTGTGTTCTAGTGTGTTGTAGTGTGTGTTTGTAATGATGAACAGCTCCTGTTTCTCCTGCGTTTCTCCTCCTCTATGTGTGTGTGTTAGAGTGTGTGTGTGTTGTAGTGTGTTAGAGTGTGTGTGTGTTGTAGTGTTATAGCGTGTGTGTTGTAGTGTGTTATAGTGTGTGTGTATAGTGTGTGTGTGTGTGTTGTAGTGTGTTATAGTGTGTGTATTGTAGTGTGTGTGTATAGTGTGTGTGTTGTACTGTGTTATAGTGTGTGTGTGTGTTGTAGTGTGTGTTATAGTGTGTGTGTATAGTGCGTGTGTTGTAGTGTGTGTGTTATAGTGTGTTGTAGTGTTTTTTAGTGTGTTGTAGTGTGTGTGTGTTGTAGTGTGTGTGTATAGTGTGTTTGTTGTAGTGTGTTGTGTGTGTGTGTTGTAGTGTGTTATAGTGTGTTAGAGTGTCTGTATAGTGTGTGTGTGTTGTAGTGTGTTGTAGTGTGTTATAGTGTGTGTGTTGTAGTGTTTGTGTGTTGTAGTGTGTTATAGTGTGTTGTAGTGTGTTGTAGTGTGTTGTAGTGTGTTATAGTGTGTGTGTTGTAGTGTGTGTGTGTTGTTGTGGTGTAGTGTGTGTTGTGTGTGTGTGTGTAGTGTTGTAGTGTGTTGTAGTGTGTGTGTGTGTGTGTGTGTGTGTGTGGTGTGTTTGTGTGTAGTGTGTTGTGTGTGTTGTAGTGTGTAGTGTGTAGTGTGTGTAGTAGTGTGTGTAGTGTGTGTGTGGTTGTAGTGTGTGTGTATAGTGTGTTGTAGTGTGTGTGTGTGTTGTAGTGTGTTGTAGTGTGTTGGTGTTATAGTGTGTGTTGTAGTGTGTGTGTGTTGTAGTGTGTGTGTATAGTGTGTTTGTTGTAGTGTGCTGTAGTGTGTGTGTGTGTTGTAGTGTGTTATAGTGTTAGTGTCTGTATAGTGTGTGTGTTGTAGTGTGTTGTAGTGTGTTATAGTGTGTGTGTTGTAGTGTGTGTGTGTTGTAGTGTGTTATAGTGTGTTGTAGTGTGTTGTGTGTTGTAGTGTGTTATAGTGTGTGTGTTGTAGTGTGTGTGTGTGTTCTAGTGTGTTGTAGTGTGTGTTTGTAATGATGAACAGCTCCTGTTTCTCCTGCGTTTCTCCTCCTCTATGTGTGTGTTATAGTGTGTGTGTGTTGTAGTGTGTTATAGTGTGTGTGTGTGTTGTAGTGTGTTATAATGTGTGTGTGTTGTAATGTGTTATAGTGTGTGTGTGTGTGTTATAGTGTGTGTTTGTAATGATGAACAGCTCCTGTTTCTCCTGCGTTTCTCCTCCTCTGTGTGTATGTGTGTGTGTGTGTGTTGTAGTGTGTTATAGTGTGTGTGTATAGTGTGTGTGCTGTAGTGTGTTGTAGTGTGTTATAGTGCGTGTGTGTGTTGTAGTGTGTTAGAGTTTGTGTGTGTGTTGTAGTGTGTTATAGTGTGTGTATAGTGTGTGTGTGTTGTAGTGTGTTATGTGTGTGTTGTAGTGTGTTGTAGTGTGTTATAGTGTGTGTGTTATAGTGTGTGTATAGTGTGTGTGTTGTAGTGTGTTGTAGTGTGTGTTGTAGTGTGTGTGTGTTGTAGTGTGTTGTAGTGTGTGTGTGTGTTCTAGTGTGTTGTAGTGTGTGTTTGTAATGATGAACAGCTCCTGTTTCTCCTGCGTTTCTCCTCCTCTATGTGTGTGTGTTAGAGTGTGTGTGTGTTGTAGTGTGTTAGAGTGTGTGTGTGTTGTAGTGTTATAGCGTGTGTGTTGTAGTGTGTTATAGTGTGTGTGTATAGTGTGTGTGTGTGTGTTGTAGTGTGTTATAGTGTGTGTATTGTAGTGTGTGTGTATAGTGTGTGTGTTGTACTGTGTTATAGTGTGTGTGTGTGTTGTAGTGTGTGTTATAGTGTGTGTGTATAGTGCGTGTGTTGTAGTGTGTGTGTTATAGTGTGTTGTAGTGTTTTTTAGTGTGTTGTAGTGTGTGTGTGTTGTAGTGTGTGTGTATAGTGTGTTTGTTGTAGTGTGTTGTGTGTGTGTGTTGTAGTGTGTTATAGTGTGTTAGAGTGTCTGTATAGTGTGTGTGTGTTGTAGTGTGTTGTAGTGTGTTATAGTGTGTGTGTTGTAGTGTTTGTGTGTTGTAGTGTGTTATAGTGTGTTGTAGTGTGTTGTAGTGTGTTGTAGTGTGTTATAGTGTGTGTGTTGTAGTGTGTGTGTGTTGTAGTGTGTTGTAGTGTGTGTTGTAGTGTGTGTTGTAGTGTGTGTGTGTGTGTTGTAGTGTGTTGTAGTGTGTTGTAGTGTGTTATAGTGTGTGTTGTAGTGTGCGTGTGTTATAGTGTGTTGTAGTGTGTTGTAGTGTGTTATAGTGTGTTGTAGTGTGTTATAGTGTGTGTGTGTTGTAGTGTGTTGTAGTGTGTGTGTGTGTTGTAGTGTGTTGTAGTGTGTTGGTGTTATAGTGTGTGTTGTAGTGTGTGTGTGTTGTAGTGTGTGTGTATAGTGTGTTTGTTGTAGTGTGCTGTAGTGTGTGTGTGTGTTGTAGTGTGTTATAGTGTTAGTGTCTGTATAGTGTGTGTGTTGTAGTGTGTTGTAGTGTGTTATAGTGTGTGTGTTGTAGTGTGTGTGTGTTGTAGTGTGTTATAGTGTGTTGTAGTGTGTTGTGTGTTGTAGTGTGTTATAGTGTGTGTGTTGTAGTGTGTGTGTGTTGTAGTGTGTTGTAGTGTGTTATAGTGTGTGTGTTGTAGTGTGTGTGTGTTCTAGTGTGTTGTAGTGTGTTATAGTGTGTTGTAGTGTGTTATAGTGTGTGTGTTGTAGTGTGTGTGTGTTCTAGTGTGTTGTAGTGTGTGTTTGTAATGATGAACAGCTCCTGTTTCTCCTGCGTTTCTTCTCCTCTATGTGTGTGTTATAATGTGTGCGTTGTAGTGTGTTAGTGTGTGTGTGTTGTAGTGTGTGTGTGTATAGTGTGTTTGTTGTAGTGTGCTGTAGTGTGTGTGTGTTGTAGTGTGTTATAGTGTTAGTGTCTGTATAGTGTGTGTGTTGTAGTGTGTTGTAGTGTGTTATAGTGTGTGTGTTGTAGTGTGTGTGTGTTGTAGTGTGTTGTAGTGTGTTGTAGTGTGTTATAGTGTGTGTGTTGTAGTGTGTGTGTGTTGTAGTGTGTTGTAGTGTGTTGTAGTGTGTTATAGTGTGTGTGTTGTAGTGTGTGTGTGTTGTAGTGTGTTGTAGTGTGTTGTAGTGTGTGTTGTAGTGTGTGTTGTAGTGTGTGTGTGTGTGTGTTGTAGTGTGTTATAGTGTGTTGTAGTGTGTTGCAGTGTGTTATAGTGTGTTGTAGTGTGTTATAGTGTGTGTGTGTTGTAGTGTGTTGTAGTGTGTGTGTGTGTGTTGTAGTGTGTTGTAGTGTGTTGTAGTGTGTTATAGTGTGTGTGTGTTGTAGTGTGTTATAGTGTGTTGTAGTGTGTTGTAGTGTGTTGTAGTGTGTTATAGTGTGTTGTAGTGTGTTATAGTGTGTGTGTTGTAGTGTGTGTGTTGTAGTGTGTTGTAGTGTGTTATAGTGTGTTGTAGTGTGTTATAGTGTGTGTGTGTTCTAGTCTGTTGTAGTGTGTGTGTGTTCTAGTGTGTTATAGTGTGTGTTTGTAATGATGAACAGCTCCTGTTTCTCCTGCGTTTCTCCTCCTCTATGTGTGTGTTAATATGTGTGTTGTAGTGTGTTAGAGTGTGTGTGTGTTGTAGTGTGTGTGTATAGTGTGTTTGTTGTAGTGTGCTGTAGTGTGTTAGTGTTAGTAGTGTTAGTGTCCGTATAGTGTGTGTGTTGTAGTGTGTGTGTGTGTGTTGTAGTGTGTTGTAGTGTGTTGTAGTGTGTTATAGTGTGTGTTGTAGTGTGTGTGTGTTATAGTGTGTTGTAGTGTGTTGTAGTGTGTTATAGTGTGTTGTAGTGTGTTATAGTGTGTGTGTGTTGTAGTGTGTTGTAGTGTGTGTGTGTGTTGTAGTGTGTTGTAGTGTGTTATAGTGTGTGTTGTAGTGTGCGTGTGTTATAGTGTGTTGTAGTGTGTTGTAGTGTGTTATAGTGTGTTGTAGTGTGTTATAGTGTGTGTGTGTTGTAGTGTGTTGTAGTGTGTGTGTGTGTTGTAGTGTGTTGTAGTGTGTTGGTGTTATAGTGTGTGTTGTAGTGTGTGTGTGTTGTAGTGTGTTCTAGTGTGTTGTAGTGTGTTATAGTGTGTTGTAGTGTGTTATAGTGTGTGTGTTGTAGTGTGTGTGTGTTCTAGTGTGTTGTAGTGTGTGTTTGTAATGATGAACAGCTCCTGTTTCTCCTGCGTTTCTCCTCCTCTATGTGTGTGTTATAATGTGTGTGTTGTAGTGTGTTAGAGTGTGTGTGTGTTGTAGTGTGTGTGTATAGTGTGTTTGTTGTAGTGTGCTGTAGTGTGTGTGTGTGTTGTAGTGTGTTATAGTGTTAGTGTCTGTATAGTGTGTGTGTTGTAGTGTGTTGTAGTGTGTTATAGTGTGTGTGTTGTAGTGTGTGTGTGTTGTAGTGTGTTATAGTGTGTTGTAGTGTGTTGTGTGTTGTAGTGTGTTATAGTGTGTGTGTTGTAGTGTGTGTGTGTTGTAGTGTGTTGTAGTGTGTTATAGTGTGTGTGTTGTAGTGTGTGTGTGTTCTAGTGTGTTGTAGTGTGTTATAGTGTGTTGTAGTGTGTGTGTGTTCTAGTGTGTTGTAGTGTGTGTTTGTAATGATGAACAGCTCCTGTTTCTCCTGCGTTTCTTCTCCTCTATGTGTGTGTTATAATGTGTGCGTTGTAGTGTGTTAGTGTGTGTGTGTTGTAGTGTGTGTGTGTATAGTGTGTTTGTTGTAGTGTGCTGTAGTGTGTGTGTGTTGTAGTGTGTTATAGTGTTAGTGTCTGTATAGTGTGTGTGTTGTAGTGTGTTGTAGTGTGTTATAGTGTGTGTGTTGTAGTGTGTGTGTGTTGTAGTGTGTTGTAGTGTGTTGTAGTGTGTTATAGTGTGTGTGTTGTAGTGTGTGTGTGTTGTAGTGTGTTGTAGTGTGTTGTAGTGTGTTATAGTGTGTATGTTGTAGTGTGTGTGTGTTGTAGTGTGTTGTAGTGTGTTGTAGTGTGTGTTGTAGTGTGTGTTGTAGTGTGTGTGTGTGTGTGTTGTAGTGTGTTGTAGTGTGTTGTAGTGTGTTATAGTGTGTGTGTTGTAGTGTGTGTGTGTTATAGTGTGTTGCAGTGTGTTATAGTGTGTTGTAGTGTGTTATAGTGTGTGTGTTGTAGTGTGTTGTAGTGTGTGTGTGTGTGTGTTGTAGTGTGTTGTAGTGTGTTGTAGTGTGTTATAGTGTGTGTGTGTTGTAGTGTGTTATAGTGTGTTGTAGTGTGTTGTGGTGTGTTATAGTGTGTTGTAGTGTGTTATAGTGTGTTATAGTGTGTTGTAGTGTGTTATAGTGTGTGTGTGTTCTAGTCTGTTGTAGTGTGTGTGTGTTCTAGTGTGTTATAGTGTGTGTTTGTAATGATGAACAGCTCCTGTTTCTCCTGCGTTTCTCCTCCTCTATGTGTGTGTTAATATGTGTGTTGTAGTGTGTTAGAGTGTGTGTGTGTGTTGTAGTGTGTGTGTATAGTGTGTTTGTTGTAGTGTGCTGTAGTGTGTGTGTGTTGTAGTGTGTTATAGTGTTAGTGTCCGTATAGTGTGTGTGTTGTAGTGTGTTGTAGTGTGTTATAGTGTGTGTGTTGTAGTGTGTGTGTGTTGTAGTGTGTTATAGTGTGTTGTAGTGTGTTGTAGTGTGTTATAGTGTGTGTGTTGTAGTGTGTTCTAGTGTGTTGTAGTGTGTTATAGTGTGTGTGTTGTAGTGTGTTGTAGTGTGTGTGTGTGTGTGTGTTGTAGTGTGTTGTAGTGTGTGTTTGTAATGATGAACAGCTCCTGTTTCTCCTGCGTTTCTCCTCCTCCATGAAGCCAAACAAACATTTATTTCCTCCAGCAGCAGCATTATTATATTGAGTTGTGCTGCATATTGAATTCCTGACACCAGCGTGACGATGTCTATGGAAGGTAATTACATATTGAATGTTCTTTTTTCTTCATTCAGCTCCTGGAGGGGGAAAATCCATCTGTTGCACCCACAGATTGTATGTATGGAGAAATCATGTTTCCTCGATGCCCGAACACAGACATTTACATCGATATCAGAGCAGGTGGAGATCTGCAGCGTGAATTAACCTGCAGCTCCTCCACATCACACCAGCTTCCATTATGCTGCCAGGGAAAGAAAAAAACACTGAGGTCTCGTTACAAATATGATTTAATAGAAAGATGTTGTGTTGGTTTACAGTAAATTTATTCTGGAAACTGCACAGCAACACTCAGGCTGCGAATGACGGAAAAACAGGTTTTCAATTTAACGACAAAAACAGTCTGTGAATACAAATAAAATAAAAAATAAAGCAGAAAAACATTCATGTCCTGCTGTGATCTTCTCTGGTAACGAGGAGAAGGAGGAGGAACAGTTTATTATTATAGAGACTAAAGAAACCAGGAAATAATCAGAGAAGAGAAGCTGGAACCAGAGAATTTACACATTTACTGATTAATAAAAATTACTCAAATTGATTAATCAGTCAGTACTATAGTTGTTAATTAATGTGAAAGATAAAAAACTAATCGACCAATCATTAACAGTCCAAGTTAGAACATTAAATCTAAAACTAACAGAAGCTGCAATAAAACAAATAAAATGTAAATAAAATGTAAAGCTGTTCACATCAAACTTAATATATTATATATATATATATATATATATATATATATATATATATATATATATATAACTTCATTAGGTCTACCATGCTAGTAATGGGTTTCCTTCAGAACTGCCTCAATTCTTGGTGGCATAGATTCAACAAGGTGCTGGAAGCATTCCTCAGAGAGTTTGGTCCATATTGACATGATGGCATCACACAGTTGGTGCAGATTTGTCGGCTGCACATCCATGATGTGAATCTCCCGTTCCACCACATCCCAAAGATGCTCTATTGGATTGAGATCTGGTGACTGTGGAGGCCATTTGAGTACAGTGAACTCATTGTCATGTTCAAGAAACCAGTCTGAGATGATTCCAGCTTTATGACATGGAGCATTATCCTGCTGAAAGTAGCATCAGAAGTTGGGTACATTGTGGTCATAAAGGGATGGACATGGTCAGCAACAATACTCAGGTAGGCTGTGGCATTGCAACGATGCTCAATTGGTACCAAGGGGCCCAAAGAGTGCCAAGAAAATATTCCCCACACCATTACACCACCACCACCAGCCTGAACCGTTGATACAAGGCAGGATGGATCCATGCTTTCATGTTGTTGACGCCAAATTCTGACCCTACCATCCGAATGTCGCAGCAGAAATCCAGACTCATCAGACCAGGCAACGTTTTTCCAATCTTCTATTGTCCAATTTCGATGAGCTTGTGCAAATTGTAGCCTCAGTTTCCTGTTCTTAGCTGAAAGGAGTGGCACCCGGCGTGGTCTTCTGCTGCTGTAGACCATCTGCCTCAAAGTTGGACGTACTGTGCGTTCAGAGATGCTCTTCTACCTACCTTGGTTGTAACGGGTGGTTATTTGAGTCACTGTTGCCTTTCTATCAGCTCCAACCAGTCTGGCCATTCTCCTCTGACCTCTGGCATCAACAAGGCATTTCCAACCACAGAACTGCCGCTCACTGGATATTTGTTCTTTTTGGGACCATTCTCTGTAAACCCTAGAGATGGTTGTGCGTGAAAATCCGAGTAGATCAGCAGTTTCTCAAATACTCAGACCAGCCCTTCTGGCACCAACAACCATGCCACGTTCAAAGTGGTTAAATACTGCCGTGGCTTAATGGGAGATACGTTGCAGGTGTTCAGACGGGCAGGTAGGAGGAGGGAACCAGAGGCCACGCCCAGAAACATTGACTGAGACAAACATGACAAACTAGGAACGGAAAGCAGGAAACACAAAGAAAGGGGCAAAGGTTAAACCCTGACAGTTCCTGCAGTGAAATGTCATGAAGTGTGTTCAGTTGCTGCTTCTGGAGGTGATGGTGGAGATGAACCAAGATACAGGGTTAGGGTTGGAGGCAGATGAATATCAAACATAAACCGTCCTGAACCAACATGAACCATCCTGAACCAACATGAACCATCCTGAACCATCCTGAACCAACATGAACCATCCTGAACCAACATGAACCAACACGAACCATCCTGAACCAACATGAACCATCCTGAACCAACATGAACCATCCTGAACCAACATGAACCATCCTGAACCATCCTGAACCAACATGAACCATCCTGAACCAACATGAACCATCCTGAACCACCATGAAGCAAATTGAACCAACATGAACCAACATGAACCAACACAAACCATCCTGAACCAACACGAACCATCCTGAACCAACATGAACCAACACGAACCATCCTGAACCAACATGAACCATCCTGAACCAACATGAACCAACACGAACCATCCTGAACCAACATGAACCATCCTGAACCAACATGAACCATCCTGAACCATCCTGAACCATCCTGAACCAACATGAACCATCCTGAACCATCCTGAACCATCCTGAACCAACATGAACCATCCTGAACCATCCTGAACCATCCTGAACCAACATGAACCAACACGAACCAACACGAACCAACACGAACCATCCTGAACCAACATGAACCAACATGAACCAACATGAACCATCCTGAACCATCCTGAACCAACATGAACCAACACGAACCAACACGAACCATCCTGAACCAACATGAACCAACATGAACCAACACGAACCATCCTGAACCATCCTGAACCAACATGAACCATCCTGAACCAACATGAACCAACACGAACCATCCTGAACCATCCTGAACCATCCTGAACCAACATGAACCATCCTGAACCAACATGAACCATCCCGAACCATCCTGAACCATCCTGAACCAACATGAACCATCCTGAACCATCCTGAACCAACATGAACCATCCTGAACCAACATAAACCATCCTGAACCAACATGAACCAACATGAACCAACACGAACCATCCTGAACCATCCTGAACCAACATGAACCATCCTGAACCATCCTGAACCATCCTGAACCAACATGAACCATCCTGAACCATCCTGAACCAACACGAACCATCCTGAACCAACATGAACCAACATGAACCAACACGAACCATCCTGAACCATCCTGAACCAACATGAACCATCCTGGACCAACATGAACCAACACGAACCATCCTGAACCAACATGAACCATCCTGAACCAACATGAACCAACACGAACCATCCTGAACCAACATGAACCATCCTGAACCAACATGAACCATCCTGAACCATCCTGAACCATCATGAACCATCCTGAACCATCCTGAACCATCCTGAACCAACATGAACCATCCTGAACCATCCTGAACCAACATGAACCATCCTGAACCAACATGAACCATCCTGAACCAACATGAACCATCCTGAACCATCCTGAACCACCATGAAGCAAATTGAACCAACATGAACCAACATGAACCAACATGAACCAACATGAACCAACACGAACCATCCTGAACCAACATGAACCATCCTGAACCATCCTGAACCATCCTGAACCAACATGAACCATCCTGAACCATCCTGAACCATCCTGAACCAACATGAACCATCCTGAACCATCCTGAACCAACATGAACCAACACGAACCAACACGAACCAACACGAACCATCCTGAACCAACATGAACCAACATGAACCAACATGAACCATCCTGAACCATCCTGAACCAACATGAACCAACACGAACCAACACGAACCATCCTGAACCAACATGAACCAACATGAACCAACACGAACCATCCTGAACCATCCTGAACCAACATGAACCATCCTGAACCAACATGAACCATCCTGAACCATCCTGAACCATCCTGAACCAACATGAACCATCCTGAACCATCCTGAACCAACATGAACCATCCTGAACCAACATAAACCATCCTGAACCAACATGAACCAACATGAACCAACACGAACCATCCTGAACCATCCTGAACCAACATGAACCATCCTGAACCATCCTGAACCATCCTGAACCAACATGAACCATCCTGAACCATCCTGAACCAACATGAACCAACACGAACCATCCTGAACCAACATGAACCAACATGAACCAACACGAACCATCCTGAACCATCCTGAACCAACATGAACCATCCTGGACCAACATGAACCAACACGAACCATCCTGAACCAACATGAACCATCCTGAACCAACATGAACCAACACGAACCATCCTGAACCAACATGAACCATCCTGAACCAACATGAACCATCCTGAACCATCCTGAACCATCCTGAACCAACATGAACCATCCTGAACCATCCTGAACCAACATGAACCATCCTGAACCAACATGAACCATCCTGAACCAACATGAACCATCCTGAACCATCCTGAACCACCATGAAGCAAATTGAACCAACATGAACCAACATGAACCAACATGAACCAACATGAACCAACACGAACCATCCTGAACCATTCTGAACCAACATGAACCATCCTGAACCAAAACGAACCATCCTGAACCAAAACGAACCATCCTGAACCATTCTGAACCAACATGAACCATCCTGAACCAAAACGAACCATCCTGAACCATTCTGAACCAAAACGAACCATCCTGAACCATTCTGAACCAACATAAACCATCCTGAACCAACATGAACCAACATGAACCAACATGAACCAGCACGAACCATCCTGAACCAACATGAACCATCCTGAACCAACATGAACCATCCTGAACCAACATGAACCAACATGAACCAACACGAACCATCCTGAACCATCCTGAACCAACATGAACCAACATGAACCAACATGAACCAACATGAACCATCCTGAACCAACATGAACCAACATGAACCATCCTGAACCAACATGAACCAACATGAACCATCCTGAACCAACATGAACCAACATGAACCATCCTGAACCACCCTAAACCATCCCAAACCAATGTGAACCAACAGGAAACATCCTGAACCAACATCAACCATCCTGAACCAACATGAACTATCCTGAACCACCCTAACCCATCCCAAACCAACATGAACCATCCTGAACCAACATGAACCAACATGAACCATCCTGAACCAACACGAACCATCCTGAACCATCCTGAACCATCCTGAAACAACATGAACCATCCTGAACAAACATGAACCATCCTGAACCATCCTGAACCATCCTGAACCAACATGAACCATCCTGAACCATCCTGAACCATCCTGAACCAACATGAACCAACATGAACCATCCTGAACCACCATGAAGCAAATTGAACCAACATGAACCATCCTGAACAAACATGAACCAACATGAACCATTCTGAACCAACATGAACCATCCTGAACCAACATGAACCAACATGAACCATTCTGAACCAACATGAACCATCCTGAACCAACATGAACCAACATGAACCATCCTGAACAAACATGAACCAACATGAACCATCCTGAACCAACATGGACCAACATGAACCAACATGAACCATCCTGAACAAACATGAACCAACATGAACCATCCTGAACCAACATGAACCAACATGAACCAACACGAACCATCCTGAACCATCCTGAACCAACATGAACCAACATGAACCAACATGAACCAACATGAACCATCCTGAACCAACATGAACCAACATGAACCATCCTGAACCAACATGAACCAACATGAACCATCCTGAACCACCCTAAACCATCCCAAACCAATGTGAACCAACAGGAAACATCCTGAACCAACATCAACCATCCTGAACCAACATGAACTATCCTGAACCACCCTAACCCATCCCAAACCAACGTGAACCAACGTGAACCAACATGAACCATCCTGAACCAACATGAACCATCCTGAACCAACACGAACCATCCTGAACCATCCTGAAACAACATGAACCATCCTGAACCATCCTGAACCATCCTGAACCAACATGAACCATCCTGAACCAACATGAACCATCCTGAACCATCCTGAACCAACATGAACCATCCTGAACCATCCTGAACCACCATGAAGCAAATTGAACCAACATGAACCATCCTGAACAAACATGAACCATCCTGAACCATCCTGAACCATCCTGAACCATCCTGAACCAACATGAACCATCCTGAACCATCCTGAACCAACATGAACCATCTTGAACCATCCTGAACCACCATGAAGCAAATTGAACCAACATGAACCATCCTGAACAAACATGAACCAACATGAACCATTCTGAACCAACATGAACCATCCTGAACCAACATGAACCAACATGAACCATTCTGAACCAACATGAACCATCCTGAACAAACATGAACCAACATGAACCATCCTGAACCAACATGGACCAACATGAACCAACATGAACCATCCTGAACAAACATGAACCAACATGAACCATCCTGAACCAACATGAACCAACATGAACCAACACAAACCATCCTGAACCATCCTGAACCAACATGAACCATCCTGAACAAACATGAACCAACATGAACCATTCTGAACCAACATGAACCATCCTGAACCAACATGAACCAACATGAACCATTCTGAACAAACATGAACCAACATGAACCATCCTGAACCAACATGGACCAACATGAACCAACATGAACCATCCTGAACAAACATGAACCAACATGAACCATCCTGAACCAACATGAACCAACATGAACCATCCTAAACCAACATGAATTATCCTGAACCACCCTAAACCATCCCAAACCAATGTGAACCAACAGGAACCATCCTGAACCAACATGAACCAACACGAACCATCCTGAACCAACATGAACCATCCTGAACCAACATGAACCATCCTGAACCAACATGAAGCAACATGAACCATCCTGAACCAACATGAACCAACATGAACCATCCTGAACCAACATGGACCATCCTGAACCAACATGAACCAACATGAACCAACATGAACCACCATGAACCATCCTGAACCAACATGAACCATCCTGAACCATGAATCTAATCTGGACCAGTCTAGTCTAACACCTAATCTGGACCATAAGTCTAGTCTAATATCTAATCTGGACCATGAGTCTAGTCTAACATCTAATCTGGACCATGAGTCTAGTCTAACATCTAATCTGGACCATTGAGTCTAGTCTAACACCTAATCTGGACCAGGAGTCTAGTCTAACACCTAATCTGGACCAGGAGTCTAGTCTAACACCTAATCTGGACCAGGAGTCTAGTCTAACACCTAATCTGGACCAGGAGTCTAGTCTAACACCTAATCTGGACCAGGAGTCTAGTCTAACACCTAATCTGGACCAGGAGTCTAGTCTAACACCCTGTGACTGGCTGTGACTCTTCATTCATCAACATGTGACTCGTCTCTAATTGAAACTCAGTTCATGTGTTTATTCATTTATTGAATCTTTGATCATCAGCAGCACAAAATTCTACTAAAATCATCAAAGTGCTGATGGAAAGTTGATGAAACACGTTTCACGTGTGAGTGAAACACACACACACACACACGATATAGTGTGTGTGTGTTATTGTGTGTGTTATGTGTGTGTGATATAATCTGTGTGTGTGTTATTGTGTGTGTTATAATATGTGTGTGTGTTATTGTGTGTGTTATGTGTGTTATTGTGTGTTATGTGTGTGTTATTGTGTGTGTTATGTGTGTGTGATATAATCTGTGTGTGTGTTATTGTGTGTTATAATTTGTGTGTGTGTGTTATTGTGTGTTTGTTATGTGTGTGTGTTATAATCTGTGTGTATATTATAGTGTGTGTGTGTGTGTTATAGTGTGTGTGTATATTATAGTGTGTGTGTGTGTGTTATAGTGTGTGTTTGTTATAATCTGTGCGTGTTATAATCTGTGTGTATATTATAGTGTGTGTGTGTGTGTTATAGTGTGTGTGTGTGTGTGTGTATATTATAGTGTGTGTGTGTGTGTGTGTGTTATAGTGTGTGTGTGTGTGTGTGTGTGTTATAGTGTGTGTGTGTGTGTGTTATAGTGTGTGTGTGTGTGTGTGTGTGTGTTTACTGGAGGCAGCGCTGCTCCTGCTCATTTCAGAAACATCATAAACCATTTACACGTCATTAGCTTTGTTTTGATCATATTTGTTGGGTGAAACACTGTTTGTGTGTGTCTGTGTTATAATGTGTGTTATAATGTGTGTGTGTGTGTGTGTGATTAAAAAATATTAAAATATGATTTATTATTTAAATATTAATATAGTCATAACACAAAAAATAAACATCACTATAACATGTTAACATGACGCTATAACATGTTAACATGACACTATAACATGTTAATATGACACTATAACATGTTAATATAACACTATAACATGTTAACATGACGCTATAACATGTTAACATGACACTATAACATGTTAATATGACACTATAACATGTTAATATAACACTATAACATGTTAACATGACGCTATAACATGTTAACATGACACTATAACATGTTAATATGACACTAACATGTTAACATGACACTATAACATGTTAACATGACACTATAACATGTTAATTCGACACTATTAACATGTTAACATGACAATATAACACGTTAATTCAACACTATAACATGTTAACATTACACTATAACATGTTAATATGACACTATAACATGTTAACATGACACTATAACATGTTAATTCGACACTATTAACATGTTAACATGACAATATAACACGTTAATTCAACACTATAACATGTTAACATTACACTATAACATGTTAATATGACACTATAACATGTTAACATGACACTAACACGTTAATTCAACACTATAACATGTTAACATTACACCATAACATGTTAATATGACACTATAACATGTTAACATTACACTATAACATGTTAACATGACACTATAACATGTTACTTCAACACTATAACATGTTAACATGACACTATAACATGTTAATATGACACTATAACATGTTAACATGACACTAACACGTTAATTCAACACTATAACATGTTAACATTACACCATAACATGTTAATATGACACTATAACATGTTAACATGACACTATAACATGTTAACATGACACTATAACATGTTAATATGACACTATAACATGTTAATATGACACTATAACATGTTAATATGACACTATAACATGTTAATATGACACTATAACATGTTAACATGACACTATAACATGTTAATTCGACACTAACATGTTAACATTACACTATAACATGTTAACATGACACTATAACATGTTAACATGACACTATAACATGTTACTTCAACACTATAACATGTTAACATGACACTATAACATGTTAATATGACACTATAACATGTTAATTCAACAGTATAACATGTTAACATGACAATATAACACGTTAATTCAACACTAACATGTTAACATGACACTATAACATGTTACTTCAACACTATAACATGTTAACATGACACTATAACATGTTAATATGACACTATAACATGTTAACATTACACTATAACATGTTAACATGACACTATAACATGTTACTTCAACACTATAATATGTTAACATGACACTATAACATGTTAATTCAACAGTATAACATGTTAATTCAACACTAACATGTTAACATAACATTATAACATGTTAACATGACACTATAACATGTTAATTCAACAGTATAACATGTTAACATGACACTATAACATGTTAATATGACACTATAACATGTTAATTCAACAGTATAACATGTTAATTCAACAGTATAACATGTTAACATGACACTATAACATGTTAACATAACACTATAACATGTTAACGTGACACTAACATGTTAATTCAACACTATAACATGTTAATATGACACTATAACATGTTAATTAAACACTATAACATGTTCACATGACACTATAACATGTTAACATAATACTATAACATGTTAACGTGACACTAACATGTTAATACAACACTATAACATGTTAACACAACACTAACATGTTAACATGACACTATAACATGTTAACATGACACTATACCATGTTAATACAACACTATAACATGTTAATATGACACTACAACATGTTAACATAACACTATAACATGTTAACATGGCACTATCACATGTTAACACAAAACTATAACATGTTAATATGACACTATAACATGTTAACATGACACTATAACGCTAATATGATGCTATAACATGTTAATATGACACTATAACATGTTAACATGACACTATGACGTTAATATGATGCTATAACATGTTAACATGACACTAACATGTTAATATGACACTATAACATGTTAACATGACACTAACATGTTAATATGACACTATAACATGTTAATATAACACTATAACATGTTAACATGGCACTATCACATGTTAACACAAAACTATAACATGTTAATATGACACTATAACATGTTAACATGACACTATAACGCTAATATGATGCTATAACATGTTAATATGACACTATAACATGTTAACATGACACTATAACGTTAATATGATGCTATAACATGTTAACATGACACTATAACATGTTAATATAACACTATAACATGTGACAACATTCATGAACATGAAGATCATGTCTGAACATGTAACATACCTGACCAACTCTGTCACCATGGTAACCACCTGTCATTCACAACATATCCACGCCCTCTCCACACCTGGCTGCAAGGCGCTGTACGGGGTGATGTGCCGATGTCCCTGAGGAGCGGCCATCTTGGGAAGGTCCATCTGTGGCTGTGATCTGGTTCTCTAAATAAAATAGTGATAAAAACACTCAATGATCATGTTGACTGATTTTCAACATGTTATTATCACAGCTACGATACAGGATGAATACTGGTGATATATGATGTTTAGAAATTCAAGCTTTTCATTGAATTGTAATGCAACACAGTGTGTGTGTGTGTGTGTAGCTATTACTTTATCTGTATAATGGTTATTTAATATATAACAGTTCATAATTATACTTATTAGTAATGATAGGTATATAGTGTCATAACTAAATTATTGATGGTTATAATAAACCAAGTCATTTGAAAATTGGTTGAAAATTTTGTGCATTTAAATTCTGGTTATTTTATCAGTTTATCCACTAAAGGCTTAATGGTCTGAGGACTTCAGCAAGAAAACAGCGGAGCTGTGTGTGTTTTTCTTTTTTCTGTAGAATGTGGTTTTGTTTCCAGAGGAAACGCTGATCTCCTCCCAGCAGATAATCAGCAGCTGGTGAAGCAGCAGCAGCTTCTCCTCAGCTTTGTTGGTCTTTATCTGCTGGAACTGGACGGCTCTTCCTCAGGAAGTCCATTCTCTGGCCTCTCGGCGCTGGCACAGCAGATGAATGTCTGGCAAACAGCTCGCTGCTTCTGATTCGCTCTGACATGTTAAATAGTGATGAAAAACACACGATAAGCTAAAATAGAAACTGTGGATCCTGTCGACACAGCAGCAGCAGGACAAAGAAATAAAAATATGAAGCTTCAATTAAAGGGATAGTTTGACATGAGTCTGTATTTCATCCCTATCATCAGTGCCCTACACTGACTGACCCCCACAGTGTCCTGGGAGACCACTTCTGGTCCAGTTCTGGTCCAGTTCTGGTCCAACTTGGAACACCTGAATATAGTTGTGTTTCTAGTGCAGCAGCAGCAGGATGACAGCAGCACTATCAATATGAGGGAGACTCCAGGACTTCAGGGAGACTTGGGACGATCCCAGCTATAAACATCATATACGTGTGTAAATGTGTTGTAAATGTGACGACCCAGGCTGCAGCAATAGAGATGAACCTGAAGCTCCTCAGGTTTGATCTCTTCCTGTGATGTAGCTCTGCTCGTGTTGCTGCAGATACGAAGGCAGAGAAAGTAGAACCAGTGATTAGAGCTGTTTCATGGATATCAGTGATATATATGATGCATATATCACTCTATTGAATGCTGCATGAGAAGAAAGACGTTTTATTTCAGTGTCCCCCGGAAACCTGCCGGACTACTTTGGTTTGGACCAGAACTGGACCAGAAGTGGTCTCCCAGGACACTGATGATAGGGATGAAATACAGACTCATGGCGAAAACACACAACTATCCCTTTAATCTGCAGAAGCAGATCTGCTGCAGGATTCCATCAGATTATTCAGGTTGGAATATCTGAACGAGTAATTTGCACTAAATGAAGGTAAAAGCTCAGAACAATTGCAGATAATTATTGTTTTTATTATTGATTGTTCTCTTAAATAATCAATTTATTGTTTGACCTTTAAAATGTCAGAAAAAGACATAAGATGATTCCCCAAAGACACTTTACTGTCACAAGGAAACCAGGAGATTTTCCTGAAAGGAGTTTGTGGTAAATTGGTGTTTGTGTGTTTTTTCCTGTAGAAACAGCAGAGAAAACTGATGTTTCCATATAAACACATCAAATAATCAAATTAGAAACTAATTAAATCACTTATGTTAAATCAATTAGACTCTAAACCTCACACTATGAACCTTTAAAGGACTCAAAATTAATCCATTATCAACATAATTAGTGATTCATCGGATATGGATTCATCAACTCTACTTCTATAATGTTCTTATAATTCTAATGTTAGTTGACTCTTGTTTGATGTTGATCAATAATCTTCAGATATTGATCATCTCTCACGATTGGATGAGGATTCTGGATCCAAATGATCAAAATAAAAGTCTTTCAATGATAAAGTACAAACCACTAAAAGCTGCTGTGGAGCCTGGAGATGAACCGATATCCAGCAGGTAAAGATGAACAGGTGGAAACAATCAGGAAGACATCACCTGGACAGGAAGTCACCGGGACAGGAAGTCACCTGAAAGGAGAAGACAGATTTCAAAATAAAACAGGAAATAAACAGCAGACAACTTGAAACGGTGGCTGGATGTGGCAGATTGATGTGGTAAATGGATGAATAGTTAGAGGGGTAACAGAGGAGGGGGGGGGTAACAGCGGGGGGGGGTTAGAGACGACCCCCCCCCCCTCATTTAACCCCCCCCTGCAGCAGATAAACAGCCCGGGGCTGGAAGTGGATCTTCTGTCCTGAAGTGCAGCTTTTTTCAGCTTTTTTCAGCTTTTCTGTATTTGCAGCAGCTGCAGCAGCTTTGAAGATTGAAGGATTTTTTTCCTGTGGATTTTTTTTCTGTTTGCATGTGTTTGCGTGTTCTTTTCCGTCTGTGGACAAACTGTCAAATCAGTCCCTGCTTTAATCTGATTAGCATCATAATCTCCTCACCTTTTGTTTTAATATAAAGTCACACACATGCACTCCAGGATAATTGGAGCTTAGTGTTTGTTTATTTCCTGTATCGATGCAGAATATATTGATGGCAGAAATGCAGCCGCTGAGTAATTAGAATGATGAAGTAGTGAGAGACTCATCTCTGCCGTTACAATGACAAATCTCTAAACTTGAGGAAAAAGCAAAATTTAAAGTACCTTCATGAATAGGGAAAAAAAATCAAAGCAGTAAAATGAGGAATGTTACCACCAGGCAGAAAATGTGCACATTTTATGTGCGCAAGTTAATTATGGCACTTCAGAGGAGCTGTGGACGGATAAGGAAGCTGCATAAATTTAGCTGTAATCCAGGCAGCCAGAAACTCATTTACAGCCACACTCTTATCTCCAAACTGCAGCTTCTACAAAATTAACCTTGGATAGTTGGACCCAATTCAACCAGCGTTTCATTCTCTGTCTCTACATGTCTGTCTCTACATGTCTGTCTCTACATGTCTCTACATGTCTCTACATGTCTGTCTCTACATGTCTGTCTCTACATGTCTGTCTCTACATGTCTGTCTCTACATGTCTGTCTCTACATGTCTCTACATGCCTGTCTCTACATGTCTGTCTCTACATGTCTGTCTCTACATGTCTCTACATGTCTGTCTCTACATGTCTCTACATGTCTGTCTCTACATGCCTGTCTCTACATGTCTGTCTCTACATGTCTCTACATGTCTGTCTCTACATGTCTCTACATGTCTCTACATGCCTGTCTCTACATGCCTGTCTCTACATGTCTCTACATGTCTCTACATGTCTGTCTCTACATGTCTCTACATGTCTGTCTCTACATGCCTGTCTCTACATGTCTGTCTCTACATGTCTCTACATGCCTGTCTCTACATGTCTCTACATGTCTCTACATTTCTGTCTCTACATGTCTCTACATGTCTGTCTCTACATGTCTCTACATGTCTCTACATGTCTGTCTCTACATGTCTCTACATGCCTGTCTCTACATGTCTGTCTCTACATGTCTGTCTCTACATGTCTCTACATGTCTCTACATGTCTCTACATGTCTGTCTCTACATGTCTCTACATGTCTGTCTCTACATGCCTGTCTCTACATGTCTGTCTCTACATGTCTGTCTCTACATGTCTCTACATGCCTGTCTCTACATGTCTGTCTCTACATGCCTGTCTCTACATGCCTGTCTCTACATGTCTCTACATGTCTCTACATGTCTGTCTCTACATGTCTCTACATGTCTGTCTCTACATGTCTCTACATGTCTGTCTCTACATGCCTGTCTCTACATGTCTGTCTCTACATGTCTCTACATGCCTGTCTCTACATGTCTGTCTCTACATGTCTGTCTCTACATGTCTGTCTCTACATGTCTCTACATGTCTGTCTCTACATGTCTCTGTCTCTCATTAATCTGTAGTATAGAATATATACCGATTCTTGTATTTAGTCTTTTACAGTAGCTAATTAAGGAAAAGAAAATATACTTAATTTGAATAAATACAATACAACAGATCTCAGGTTCTAGACCTCCTTGGTCCTGGGTCTGGGACCTTTCTGTGTGGAGGTTCATGTTCTCTCTGTGTCTGCATGGGTTTTCTCCAGGTTCTACTCCTGGTCCAGGTTCTAGTCCTGGTCCAGGTTCTAGTCCTGGTCCAGGTTCTCCAGCTTCCTCCCACAGTCCAAACACATGCTGAGGTTAATTGGTGACTCTAAATCACTGTAGGTGTGAGTGTGTGAGTGAATGGTGTGTGTGTCCATGATTGGCTGGAGACCATCTGAGGTGTATCCTGCCTCTCGACGTAACATGCTGGGATTGGCTCCAGCAGACCATGTGACCCTAATGAGGAATAAGCAGGTTATGAAAATGACTGACAATACAACAGAAAATAATTATACAAATTGTAAAGTTATTTGAGTTAAAGTGCACACCATGACCAATAAAAAAAAACAGCTGTGGGCCTAGGGTAGCACCCTGTGGTTCTCCATCTATAATTAATACCATATATATATATATGAGATAACCTGATTTATCTCATATATCAGGTATATATGATAAGATAAATCAGGTTAAACATGTTGGAACTGATCCTGGGACGTAATCAATCAACCAAAATATTTACTTTACTAGGTCCCACAGTGGATGGGGGACTGAGGGGGGACATTCAGGTCTGGATCTGCTGGATCGGTTTATTGAGCTTTATTGTGTTTTATTGAGGTTTATTGAGTTTTATTGGGATTTATTGAGTTTTACTGGGTTTTATTGAGGTTTATTGAGGTTTATTGAGGTTTATTGGGGTTTATTGAGGTTTATTGGGGTTTATTGGGTTTTATTGAGGTTTATTGAGGTTTATTGGGGTTTATTGAGTTTTACTGGGTTTTATTGAGGTTTATTGGGGTTTATTGGGTTTTATTGAGGTTTATTGAGGTTTATTGGGGTTTATTGGGGTTTATTGGGGTTTATTGAGTTTTACTGGGTTTTATTGAGGTTTATTGGGGTTTATTGGGTTTTATTGAGGTTTATTGGGGTTTATTGAGGTTTATTGAGGTTTATTGGGGTTTATTGAGGTTTATTGGGGTTTATTGAGTTTTACTGGGTTTTATTGGGGTTTATTGGGTTTTACTGGGTTTTATTGAGGTTTATTGGGGTTTATTGAGGTTTATTGGGGTTTGTTGAGGTTTATTGAGGTTTATTGGGGTTTATTGATGTTTATTGGGGTTTATTGAGGTTTATTGGGTTTTATTGAGGTTTATTGAGGTTTATTGGGGTTTATTGAGGTTTATTGAGGTTTATTGGGTTTTATTGAGGTTTATTGAGGTTTATTGAGGTTTATTGAGGTTTATTGGGTTTTATTGAGGTTTATTGAGGTTTATTGGGGTTTATTGAGGTTTATTGAGGTTTATTGGGGTTTATTGAGGTTTATTGGGGTTTATTGAGTTTTACTGGGTTTTATTGAGGTTTATTGGGGTTTATTGGGTTTTACTGGGTTTTATTGAGGTTTATTGGGGTTTATTGAGGTTTATTGGGGTTTGTTGAGGTTTATTGGGGTTTATTGAGGTTTATTGGGTTTTATTGAGGTTTATTGGGTTTTATTGAGGTTTATTGAGGTTTATTGGGGTTTATTGAGGTTTATTGAGGTTTATTGAGGTTTATTGGGTTTTATTGAGGTTTATTGAGGTTTATTGAGGTTTATTGAGGTTTATTGGGTTTTATTGAGGTTTATTGAGGTTTATTGAGGTTTATTGAGGTTTATTGAGGTTTATTGGGGTTTATTGAGTTTTAGTGGGTTTTATTGAGGTTTATTGGGGTTTATTGGGTTTTATTGAGGTTTATTGGGGTTTATTGAGTTTTACTGGGTTTTATTGAGGTTTATTGGGGTTTATTGGGTTTTATTGAGGTTTATTGAGGTTTATTGGGGTTTAATGGGGTTTATTGAGTTTTACTGGGTTTTATTGAGGTTTATTGGGGTTTATTGGGTTTTATTGAGGTTTATTGGGGTTTATTGAGGTTTATTGAGGTTTATTGGGGTTTATTGAGGTTTATTGGGGTTTATTGAGTTTTACTGGGTTTTATTGGGGTTTATTGGGTTTTACTGGGTTTTATTGAGGTTTATTGGGGTTTATTGAGGTTTATTGGGGTTTGTTGAGGTTTATTGAGGTTTATTGGGGTTTATTGATGTTTATTGGGGTTTATTGAGGTTTATTGGGTTTTATTGAGGTTTATTGAGGTTTATTGGGGTTTATTGAGGTTTATTGAGGTTTATTGGGTTTTATTGAGGTTTATTGAGGTTTATTGAGGTTTATTGAGGTTTATTGGGTTTTATTGAGGTTTATTGAGGTTTATTGGGGTTTATTGAGGTTTATTGAGGTTTATTGGGGTTTATTGAGGTTTATTGGGGTTTATTGAGTTTTACTGGGTTTTATTGAGGTTTATTGGGGTTTATTGGGTTTTACTGGGTTTTATTGAGGTTTATTGGGGTTTATTGAGGTTTATTGGGGTTTGTTGAGGTTTATTGGGGTTTATTGAGGTTTATTGGGTTTTATTGAGGTTTATTGAGGTTTATTGGGGTTTATTGATGTTTATTGGGGTTTATTGAGGTTTATTGGGTTTTATTGAGGTTTATTGAGGTTTATTGGGGTTTATTGAGGTTTATTGAGGTTTATTGAGGTTTATTGGGTTTTATTGAGGTTTATTGAGGTTTATTGAGGTTTATTGAGGTTTATTGAGGTTTATTGAGGTTTATTGGGTTTTATTGAGGTTTATTGAGGTTTATTGAGGTTTATTGAGGTTTATTGGGGTTTATTGAGTTTTACTGGGTTTTATTGAGGTTTATTGGGGTTTATTGGGTTTTATTGAGGTTTATTGGGGTTTATTGAGGTTTATTGGGGTTTGTTGAGTTTTATTGGGGTTTATTGAGGTTTATTGGGTTTTATTGAGGTTTATTGAGGTTTATTGGGTTTTATTGAGGTTTATTGAGGTTTATTGGGTTTTATTGAGGTTTATTGAGGTTTATTGGGGTTTATTGAGATTTCTTGGTTTATTCTTCCTACATCATGTAGGAAGCTGAGCAGCAGAACCAGGTGAAGTGGGATGTTTCAGGTATTTTTCTGCTGATTTGTGAATGAATCCTGACAGCAACACTTTCCAACTGTCCTGAGATGTGGTGTCAACTGTATTTAAAGGCAAAGTGATAGGAATCATAAAGTATAATCGGCCATGAATAAGTCATCAGCCCACGCTGCAGTAAATCTGGTTGCATCGTACCCAGTGAACTTGAATTAGTGGCCTTTATTGCAGTAATTGAGTTGTGTGATAGGACATTGTAGAGTTGTGGTTGGAGTTTTTCCTGCTGTGATGCTGTTAATCTGTGGCTCAGGTTTTTTTCAGCTGAAGCTGACGTGTTGACGGATGTTCCTGACAGACTCACCTTTCTCCATCTGTAACACTAATGTTCCTGTCAGGTGACGCCACCAGGAAACATAAATCAGCCGCCTGCCGCCGCTAATGGGACAACAGCTAATGTATGTATATCCCTCAGATCCATCCCCTTAGATCCATCCTGGAACATATGCTAATCACCCGCTGGCCGCCAGGCTTCAGGCTTCAAAGTCACACGCAAATCTAAAATTAAGATATTTTTCTTTTCTCAAAAAGAGGCTTCAGCTGCACATGAAAACTTCCAGATCACTGGGTGAAAAAGTGAGAAGTATGACGTGAATGTAGACTCTACTACACTCACATTCTGTGTATTTTAGAACATGTTTCTGGTTATTTGACATTTAAAGTTTAAGTTTAAGTGGAAGCTATACTGAATATTTACATTACTACTGACGTATCTGATGTATTATCACATGAATTCACTCTGCAGGTAGTGAAGATATTTGCTTTGATGAACATGTTTCTGCTGTAGAATCATTTTAAGTTGAGGATCTTTATGGACTCAGAGGAAACTAAAAAGAATTAGAAAACAATCACCTGATGTGAGTTTTTGTTTATTCTGGATTCTTCTGACTCTAAATCACACACATGTGTTTTAATAATGATGAATCAGCTGTTTGACTGGAATAAAATCAGAATCAGAGCTGTTGGGATGTTCTGATCCTCCGTTAAATGAGGTACAGTAGAAGCTTCTCTAATTGGACTGAAATGAAGTGGAAGACGTGAGACAACGAGCTGTTTTATCAGGGTTCAACCGTCTTTTTCAGCTTCTTCAACCTTTGTTTATCTCATTTTGTAATTAACCACAGATTTAACTTCCTGAGGAAGCTGCTGTATGTTAGCAAGAACAAATAAAACACTGTTCAAACATTCATTCATCTTCTAGACCTGATTATTCCTCATTAGAGTCACATGGTCTGCAGCAGCCAATCACAGCTCATTACAGGTAAGAGGCAGGTTGTTGTTATGTAAATATTTTTCTACTGTTATTTAAACTTAAATTGTACATTTCTCCTAATTTTGTTGTACCTCTGAGGTGTAATGACAATAAAGGACTTATCTTAGGTAGCAGCCTATCATGGAGCACACACACACACACACACACACACCCTCCCTCCTACGGACAATTTAGAGTCTCCAATTAACCTCAGCATGTGTTTGGACTGTGGGAGGAAGCTAGAGAACCTGGACCAAGACTAGAACCTGGACCAGAACTAGAACCTGAACCAGGACTAGAACCTGGAGAAAACCCACCAGACACAGAGAGAACATGAAACTCCAAACAGAAAGGTCCCAGACCCAGGACTGGAACCTGCACCGGGACTGGAACCTGGACCAGTACTGGGACTTGCAACCTTCTTGCTGTGGGGAAACAGCACTAACCACTGCTCCACCGTGTCACCCACCACTAAAACAATATCTATATAATATATCCCTCTCAACTATAGTGGAAGTAGAACATGAAAATTCTCAAGTAAACTACCTGAGTACAGAGTAAAAGTACCTGAGTACAGAGTAAAAGTACCTGAGTACAGAGTAAAAGTACTCGGTACAGAGTAAAAGTACTCGGTTACTGTTCTACTGGATGGAAGTTGCAGCAGAACCTGGAGATGGTGATTAATCATCTTAACGAGGAAGGAGGCTGAGGAAATGTTCAGCAAATCAACCCCAATTAACTGCCTGAAGAACAGAGTAGAGGAATAATTACATCACTAATGTCTCAGAAGAAAAAAACGACCAATCAGAGGCCACGAACCGACCAATAAATCCATCTCCAGGCTGCAGCTCATTCAGTGATGACAGACACTCAGAAACCCAGAGAAACATCTGAAACTATGAAAAACTCAGAAGAACAGAAACCACTAGAAACTCAGACTATGAGAACTTGCTGGTTCTGGGTCTTTTCTCCTGTTGTGGAGCTTCATGGTCCAGATGTTTCCAGATGTTTCCAGATGTTTCCAGATGTTTCCCTGCTGGAGGAAACTGATCCAGACTCATCATGTCTGGTTGTGTTGATTCTACTGAGGATCCACCTCAGCCTGATGTAAATACAAGTACATGGTGGATGCAGATCTATAGACACAAGTAGATCAGACCAAAGGTCCTGACCCCTGACCCCTAGGCTGCATTCTGTACAGGTTGAACTGTTTAGAAATAACTGGGTGGATGTTTAGTTGAACAGAAACTGCTGGACACACTGAGACCAACTGTGATTAAATCACTTCCTTTAGGTTAAAGGTCATGTAGAAAGGAGTTGAGTTCATCCACAGGATGTTTTACCCTGAACGGAGAAGAGAATTCACCTCCATCTACACAAGAATTCAGTTTTCTGGAGTCATGTAACCCATCTCCTTTTATCAGTGCAGCATTTCCCTGGTGCTGGATGATCAGGACCCCCCCACCGCTGCTTATTTCAGCAGAAAACATGGCTGAAGCCTCCGTTTAGCAGCATAAGCAAGAGATGTGGCGGGTGTGATGTCACTAGGAGGCCTGTAATAGATCAATCTGATCCTCCCTGATAAATCTGTGGTTTTATGGTGTTGAACAGAGTCCTGCTCTCAGCCTGGAGCTGAGGATTAAATAAAAAGTGATGCTACAGAACCGTTCTGTTATTTAACGTGCTGCTCCTTTAATATCAGCTGACACGCTAAATAAAAACATCACCTCTCTGCTCTTTAAACAGAAATAAAACACTATCATAAATTATTCTTCACATTTTATCCCTCAGGTCTCATTCAAGACATCAATAAAATCTAAATGATTTAAATAACAGCAGAAAAACAACAGCTGAAGATTCAACCAAAAAAAATGTAACAAAATAAAACTATACACTATAATTATCGACGCGGTGGAGCAGTGGTTAGTTCTGTTGCCTCACAGCAAGAAGGTCGCAGGTTCTAGACCTCCTTGGTCCTGGGTCTGGGACCTTTCTGTGTTTGCATGTTCTCCCCGTGTCTGCGTGGGTTTTCACCAGGTTCTAGTCCTGGTCCAGGTTCTAGTCCTGGTCCAGGTTCTAGTCCTGGTCCAGGTTCTAGTCCTGGTCCAGGTTCTAGTCCTGGTCCAGGTTCTCCAGCTTCCTCCCACAGTCCAAACACATGCTGAGGTTAATTGGTGACTCTAAATTGTCCGTAGGTGTGAGTGTGTGAGTGAATGGTGTGTGTGCCCCATGATTGGTGGAGACCATCTGGGGTGGATCCTGCCTCTCGCCGTAACATGCTGTGATTGGCTGCAGCAGACCATGTGACCCTAATGAGGAATAAGCAGGTATAGAAGATGAATAACTGACTATAATTATCTATTGAGAAAACTAGGAACACTGTCTAAAGCTAAGAAACAAAAAACGATCCCGAAGGATGAAAAACTAGCAGGAAAATAATAAATGAAACAAAAAACAATCCTACAGGACGACACGGCTATGGAACACTATCAAAACTAACTCTATACAAAGGCTGTAAACAACTTACAATGAAAAGAGACACACATGGACGAAGGCTGCGACACGAAGGCCGATTTCTCATTTTTGAGCCTGAGAAATTCAGCAGCTTCAAAAATCCCTAAAAACGTCGTACGGCAGAAATGAAGATGGACTAAATCCTGTCGAGTCTACAAAGACAAATGGTGAAATTCTCCTTTAGTGGTTCCCAGTAAGACCAGATCAGTGTTAATATAACAGAGTTTGTTTGAACATCATTAACTCTTTCAGTGGTATTTTAACACTTTTGTTTGGTTTTGCCACAAAAAAACAAAAGATGAACCGAAGTCAAACTCTGATTGGCTGAACTCAGAGTCCACAACAGAAGCCAATTAGAAGAGATTTAACGAAGGTAAAAAGCCTTAATGGGCCCTGATGAACACCTGGATCACTGCATGGTGGTGTGCAGCGTATTCATGACTGAACCGTTTCCTCTTTATTAAAACACACTTCCAAACTTCCAGATGCATCTTTTCACAACCCAGTAGAGAAACTCAGTAGCAGTTTCAGAGGGAACCGTGTTGTTGAGTCTGGAGTCAGGTTAGTTTTCAGGATGGATCTGAGGTGTTGCTCAGTAACTTGATCTGGTTTGTTGAAGGTGGTGATGCTGAACGTCTGCTCTCACACGTCCAGACCAACAACACAGCATCTTCATCGTCCTCCTTCACTAACGTCACTTCTTCAGTGAAGCCAAAAAGTCCTAAAAGTCACTTTAAGAGACGTCGGCTTCTCCTTTAAGACTGAACCTGGATCTGAGGCTGTAAATTAGCCGCTAAACTCTGAGCAGTAGCCACCTGCTCTTGTGTTGCTAGCATAGCTTGCTAGCATAGTTAGCATGCTTTGTGGTAAAGTATATTTTCCTCTTGAAGAACCACAGCAGTTTGTGGGTTGTTGTCCAGTCCTCATTAAATACTCCTGCTCCCTTTTCCTTTTCTTTGTCCGCTCATTTCAACAGAAGGAGAACAGGAAGTAAATAAAGAGAAACACAACACTCCAACAAAGGTCAAAGGTCTGGAGGGCGCCATCTAGTGGACAAACGTGGCCATTGGAACCATGGAAAAGGGAAAAGAATGAGGTTTTTACTCATTCATCATTTATAATGTGGACAAGTTCAGCGACCGGATCACAAGGTCACATGGTCTGATGCAGCCAATCACAGCACAGTGCAGGTGAGAGGCAGGATCCACCCAGACAGGTAGCAGCCTATAGGTCTATAGGTTCCACCTATATATATATATATATATATATATATATATATATATATATATATATATATATATATATATATATATATTTATATATATATATATATATTTATATATATATATATATATATCCACCTATAATTTTCAGACTCTTCAGACATCAAACACTTTTATTCCTTCATCTTTTATAGGAACATTTGTTCTTCATTGACTTGAATTTAAATGTTTAATTTAAGTTTAATGTTGAGCTGCATCTTATTGTCTCTGTGTTTTATTCCATGTTTTACTGAGCTTCATGCAGCTGCTTGTAACTGAGGAAGGTATAAATAAAGTTTACTATTATATTATTATCATTTAATAGTTGACTTTTTATTTAGAGTTAGACGTTGGGATGTGGAGACTCAGTGATCTGGTCTTACTGCAGGAAGACTGTCAATGTGGAAATGTGCTGCTGCTAACACTGCTGCTGCTAACACTGCTGCTGCTACTAACACTGCTGCTGCTAACACTACTGCTGCTGCTACTAACACTGCTGCTGCTAACACTGCTGCTGGTACTAACACTGCTGCTGGTAACACTACTGCTGCTGCTGCTAACACTGCTGCTGCTACTAACACTGCTGCTGCTACTAACACTGCTGCTGGTAACACTACTGCTGCTAACACTACTGCTGCTGCTGCTAACACTGCTGCTGCTACTAACACTGCTGCTGCTACTAACACTGCTGCTGCTGCTGCTAACACTGCTGCTGCTACTAACACTGCTGCTGCTAAAACTACTGCTGCTGCTGCTAACACTGCTGCTGCTACTAACACTGCTGCTGCTAACACTACTGCTGCTGCTGCTAACTGCTGCTGCAACTAACACTGCTGCTGCTACTAACACTGCTGCTGCTACTAACACTGCTGCTGCTGCTGCTAACTGCTGCTGCAACTAACACTGCTGCTGCTACTATCACTGCTGCTGCTAACACTGCTGCTGCAACTAACACTGCTGCTGCTACTAACACTGCTGCTGCTAACACTGCTGCTGCTACTAACACTGCTGCTGCTAACACTACCGCTGCTACTAACACTGCTGCCGCTAACACTACTGCTGCTGCTACTCACACTGCTGCTGCTAACACTGCTGCTGCAACTAACACTGCTGCTGCTAACACCGCTGCTGCTTCTAACACTGCTACTGCTAACAATACTGCTGCTGCTGCTAACACTGCTGCTGCTACTAACACTGCTGCTGCTAACACTACTGCTGCTGCTACTAACACTGCTGCTGCTGCTGCTAACTGCTGCTGCAACTAACACTGCTGCTGCTACTAACACTGCTGCTGCTAACACTGCTGCTGCTACTAACACTGCTGCTGGTAACACTACTGCTGCTGCTACTAACACTGCTGCTGCTACTAACACTGCAGCTGCTAACACTGCTGCTGCTACTAACACTGCTGCTGCTACTAACACTGCTGCTGCTAACACTGCTGCTGGTACTAACACTGCTGCTGGTAACACTACTGCTGCTGCTGCTAACACTGCTGCTGCTACTAACACTGCTGCTGCTACTAACACTGCTGCTGGTAACACTACTGCTGCTAACACTACTGCTGCTGCTGCTAACACTGCTGCTGCTACTAACACTGCTGCTGCTACTAACACTGCTGCTGGTAACACTACTGCTGCTGCTGCTAACACTGCTGCTGCTACTAACACTGCTGCTGCTAAAACTACTGCTGCTGCTGCTAACACTGCTGCTGCTACTAACACTGCTGCTGCTAACACTACTGCTGCTGCTACTAACACTGCTGCTGCTAAAACTACTGCTGCTGCTGCTAACACTGCTGCTGCTACTAACACTGCTGCTGCTAACACTACTGCTGCTGCTGCTAACACTGCTGCTGCTACTAACACTGCTGCTGCTAACACTGCTGCTGCTGCTGCTAACACTGCTGCTGCTACTAACACTGCTGCTGCTAACACTACTGCTGCTGCTGCTAACTGCTGCTGCAACTAACACTGCTGCTGCTACTAACACTGCTGCTGCTAACACTGCTGCTGCTACTAACACTGCTGCTGCTAACACTGCTGCTGCTGCTGCTAACACTGCTGCTGCTACTAACACTGCTGCTGCTAACACTACTGCTGCTGCTGCTAACACTGCTGCTGCTACTAACACTGCTGCTGCTAACACTGCTGCTGCTGCTGCTAACACTGCTGCTGCTACTAACACTGCTGCTGCTAACACTACTGCTGCTGCTGCTAACACTGCTGCTGCTACTAACACTGCTGCTGCTAACACTACTGCTGCTGCTGCTAACACTGCTGCTGCTACTAACACTGCTGCTGCTAACACTACTGCTGCTGCTACTAACACTGCTGCTGCTAACACTGCTGCTGCTAACACTGCTGCTGCTACTAACACTGCTGCTGCTAACACTACTGCTGCTGCTGCTAACACTGCTGCTGCTACTAACACTGCTGCTGCTAACACTACTGCTGCTGCTGCTAACTGCTGCTGCAACTAACACTGCTGCTGCTACTAACACTGCTGCTGCTAACACTACCACTGCTACTAACACTGCTGCTGCTAACACTACTGCTGCTGCTACTCACACTGCTGCTGCTAACACTGCTGCTGCAACTAACACTGCTGCTGCTACTAACACTGCTGCTGCTAACACTGCTGCTGCTACTAACACTGCTGCTGCTAACACTACTGCTGCTGCTGCTGCTAACACTGCTGCTGCTACTAACACTGCTGCTGCTAACACTGCTGCTGCTTCTAACACTGCTGCTGCTAACACTACCGCTGCTACTAACACTGCTGCCGCTAACACTACTGCTGCTGCTACTCACACTGCTGCTGCTAACACTGCTGCTGCAACTAACACTGCTGCTGCTACTAACACTGCTGCTGCTAACACTACTGCTGCTGCTGCTAACACTGCTGCTGCTACTAACACTGCTGCTGCTAACACTGCTGCTGCTACTAACACTGCTGCTGCTAACACTACTGCTGCTGCTGCTAACACTGCTGCTGCTACTAACACTGCTGCTGCTAACACTACTGCTGCTGCAACTAACACTGCTGCTGCTACTAACACTGCTGCTGCTAACACTACCGCTGCTACTAACACTGCTGCTGCTAACACTACTGCTGCTGCTACTCACACTGCTGCTGCAACTAACACTGCTGCTGCTACTGACACTGCTGCTGCTAACACTGCTGCTGCTACTAACACTGCTGCTGCTAACACTACTGCTGCTAACACTGCTGCTGCAACTAACACTGCTGCTGCTAACACTGCTGCAGTGGTTAGAGCTGTAGCCTCACAGCAAAAGGTCTCAGGTTCTAGACCTCCTTGGTCCTGGTTTTGGGTCCTTTCTGTGTGGAGGTTCATGTTCTCTCTGTGTCTGGTGGGTTTTCTCCAGGTTCTAGTCCTGGTCCAGGTTCTAGTCCTGGTCCAGGTTCTAGTCCTGGTCCAGGTTCTCCAGCTTCCTTCCACAGTCCAAACACATGCTGAGGTTAACTGGAGACTCTAAATTGTCCGTAGGTGTGTGTGTGTGTGTGTGTGTGTCCATGATAGACTGGAGACCATCTGGGTGGATCCTGTCTCTCACCCGTAATGAGCTGTGATTGGCTGCAGCAGACCATGTGACCCTAATGAGGAATAAGCAGGTATAGAAGATGACTGACTTTTAATATAATTATATTAAATATAATTATATTTAATTACATCAGAAGCAGAGATTCCCTCTGGAGTTTATGCTCCATTTTATCTGTGACTGTTTATGTTGTTTACATTTAACGTGTTAAACTGTGTGTGTGTGTGTGTGTGTGTATTGTTTGTGTGTGTGTGTGTGTGTGTGTGTGTATTGTTTGTGTGTG
>CM060472.1:9012500-9085000 GCA_030544235.1 Lepturacanthus savala | reverse complement strand
TATAAAAACATGTTGATGCTGTGAAATATAAAAAACATGTTGATGCTGTAAAATATAAAAACATGTTGATGCTGTAAAATATAAAAACATGTTGATGCTGTAAAATATAAAACATGTTGATGCTGTAAAATATAAAAACATGTTGATGCTGTAAAATATAAAAAAACATCTTGATGCTGTAAAATATAAAAAACATGTTGATGCTGTAAAATATAAAAACATGTTGATACTGTAAAATATAAAACATGTTGATGCTGTAAAATATAAAAACATGTTGATGCTGTAAAATATAAAACATGTTGATGCTGTAAAATATAAAACACATGTTGATGCTGTAAAATATAAAACATGTTGATGCTGTAAAATATAAAACATGTTGATGCTGTAAAATATAAAAACACATGTTGATGCTGTAAAATATAAAACACATGTTGATGCTGTAAAATATAAAAACATGTTGATGCTGTAAAATATAAAACACATGTTGATGCTGTAAAATATAAAACATGTTGATGCTGTAAAATATAAAACATGTTGATGCTGTAAAATATAAAAACATGTTGATGCTGTAAAATATAAAACATGTTGATGCTGTAAAATATAAAAACACATGTTGATGCTGTAAAATATAAAACATGTTGATGCTGTAAAATATAAAAACACATGTTGATGTTATAAAATATAAAACACATGTTGATGCTGTAAAATATAAAACATGTTGATGCTGTAAAATATAAAACATGTTGATGCTGTAAAATATAAAAACATGTTGATGCTGTAAAATATAAAACACATGTTGATGCTGTAAAATATAAAAACATGTTGATGCTGTAAAATATAAAACACATGTTGATGCTGTAAAATATAAAAACACATGTTGATGCTGTAAAATATAAAACATGTTGATGCTGTAAAATATAAAACATGTTGATGCTGTAAAATATAAAAACATGTTGATGCTGTAAAATATAAAAAACATGTTGATGCTGTAAAATATAAAACACATGTTGATGCTGTAAAATATAAAACATGTTGATGCTGTAAAATATAAAACATGTTGATGCTGTAAAATATAAAAACACATGTTGATGCTGTAAAATATAAAACACATGTTGATGCTGTAAAATATAAAAACATGTTGATGCTGTAAAATATAAAACATGTTGATGCTGTAAAATATAAAAACATGTTGATGCTGTAAAATATAAAACATGTTGATGCTGTAAAATATAAAAACATGTTGATGCTGTAAAATATAAAACACATGTTGATGCTGTAAAATATAAAAACATGTTGATGCTGTAAAATATAAAACATGTTGATGCTGTAAAATATAAAAACACATGTTGATGCTGTAAAATATAAAAACATGTTGATGCTGTGAAATATAAAAAACATGTTGATGCTGTAAAATATAAAAACATGTTGATGCTGTAAAATATAAAAACATGTTGATGCTGTAAAATATAAAACATGTTGATGCTGTAAAATATAAAAACATGTTGATGCTGTAAAATATAAAAAAACATCTTGATGCTGTAAAATATAAAAAACATGTTGATGCTGTAAAATATAAAAACATGTTGATACTGTAAAATATAAAACATGTTGATGCTGTAAAATATAAAAACATGTTGATGCTGTAAAATATAAAACATGTTGATGCTGTAAAATATAAAAACATGTTGATGCTGTAAAATATAAAACATGTTGATGCTGTAAAATATAAAAACATGTTGATGCTGTAAAATATAAAACATGTTGATGCTGTAAAATATAAAACACATGTTGATGCTGTAAAATATAAAACATGTTGATGCTGTAAAATATAAAAACATGTTGATGCTGTAAAATATAAAAAACATGTTGATGCTGTAAAATATAAAAACATGTTGATGCTGTAAAATATAAAACATGTTGATGCTGTAAAATATAAAAACACATGTTGATGCTGTAAAATATAAAAACACATGTTGATGCTGTAAAATATAAAAAACATGTTGATGCTGTAAAATATAAAACACATGTTGATGCTGTAAAATATAAAACATGTTGATGCTGTAAAATATAAAAACATGTTGATGCTGTAAAATATAAAAACATGTTGATGCTGTAAAATATAAAACATGTTGATGCTGTAAAATATAACACACATGTTGATGCTGTAAAATATAAAACATGTTGATGCTGTAAAATATAAAAACATGTTGATGCTGTAAAATATAAAAACACATGTTGATGCTGTAAAATATAAAACACATGTTGATGCTGTAAAATATAAAAACATGTTGATGCTGTAAAATATAAAACATGTTGATGCTGTAAAATATAAAAACATGTTGATGCTGTAAAATATAAAACATGTTGATGCTGTAAAATATAAAACATGTTGATGCTGTAAAATATAAAAACATGTTGATGCTGTAAAATATAAAACATGTTGATGCTGTAAAATATAAAAACACATGTTGATGCTGTAAAATATAAAACATGTTGATGCTGTAAAATATAAAAACATGTTGATGTTATAAAATATAAAACACATGTTGATGCTGTAAAATATAAAACATGTTGATGCTGTAAAATATAAAACATGTTGATGCTGTAAAATATAAAAACATGTTGATGCTGTAAAATATAAAACACATGTTGATGCTGTAAAATATAAAAACATGTTGATGCTGTAAAATATAAAACACATGTTGATGCTGTAAAATATAAAAACACATGTTGATGCTGTAAAATATAAAACATGTTGATGCTGTAAAATATAAAACATGTTGATGCTGTAAAATATAAAAACATGTTGATGCTGTAAAATATAAAAAACATGTTGATGCTGTAAAATATAAAACACATGTTGATGCTGTAAAATATAAAACATGTTGATGCTGTAAAATATAAAACATGTTGATGCTGTAAAATATAAAAACACATGTTGATGCTGTAAAATATAAAACACATGTTGATGCTGTAAAATATAAAAACATGTTGATGCTGTAAAATATAAAACATGTTGATGCTGTAAAATATAAAAACATGTTGATGCTGTAAAATATAAAACATGTTGATGCTGTAAAATATAAAACACATGTTGATGCTGTAAAATATAAAAACATGTTGATGCTGTAAAATATAAAACATGTTGATGCTGTAAAATATAAAAACACATGTTGATGCTGTAAAATATAAAAACATGTTGATGCTGTGAAATATAAAAAACATGTTGATGCTGTAAAATATAAAAACATGTTGATGCTGTAAAATATAAAAACATGTTGATGCTGTAAAATATAAAACATGTTGATGCTGTAAAATATAAAAACATGTTGATGCTGTAAAATATAAAAAAACATCTTGATGCTGTAAAATATAAAAAACATGTTGATGCTGTAAAATATAAAAACATGTTGATACTGTAAAATATAAAACATGTTGATGCTGTAAAATATAAAAACATGTTGATGCTGTAAAATATAAAACATGTTGATGCTGTAAAATATAAAAACATGTTGATGCTGTAAAATATAAAACATGTTGATGCTGTAAAATATAAAAACATGTTGATGCTGTAAAATATAAAACATGTTGATGCTGTAAAATATAAAACACATGTTGATGCTGTAAAATATAAAACATGTTGATGCTGTAAAATATAAAAACATGTTGATGCTGTAAAATATAAAAAACATGTTGATGCTGTAAAATATAAAAACATGTTGATGCTGTAAAATATAAAACATGTTGATGCTGTAAAATATAAAAACACATGTTGATGCTGTAAAATATAAAAACACATGTTGATGCTGTAAAATATAAAAAACATGTTGATGCTGTAAAATATAAAACACATGTTGATGCTGTAAAATATAAAACATGTTGATGCTGTAAAATATAAAAACATGTTGATGCTGTAAAATATAAAAACATGTTGATGCTGTAAAATATAAAACATGTTGATGCTGTAAAATATAACACACATGTTGATGCTGTAAAATATAAAACATGTTGATGCTGTAAAATATAAAAACATGTTGATGCTGTAAAATATAAAAACACATGTTGATGCTGTAAAATATAAAACACATGTTGATGCTGTAAAATATAAAAACATGTTGATGCTGTAAAATATAAAACATGTTGATGCTGTAAAATATAAAAACATGTTGATTCTGTAAAATATAAAAACATGTTGATGCTGTAAAATATAAAACATGTTGATGCTGTAAAATATAAAAACATGTTGATGCTGTAAAATATAAAACATGTTGATGCTGTAAAATATAAAACATGTTGATGCTGTAAAATATAAAAACATGTTGATGCTGTAAAATATAAAACATGTTGATGCTGTAAAATATAAAAACATGTTGATGCTGTAAAATATAAAACATGTTGATGCTGTAAAATATAAAAACATGTTGATGCTGTAAAATATAAAAACATGTTGATGCTGTAAAATATAAAACATGTTGATGCTGTAAAATATAAAACACATGTTGATGCTGTAAAATATAAAAACATGTTGATGCTGTAAAATATAAAAAACATGTTGATGCTGTAAAATATAAAAACATGTTGATGCTGTAAAATATAAAACATGTTGATGCTGTAAAATATAAAAACACATGTTGATGCTGTAAAATATAAAACATGTTGATGCTGTAAAATATAAAAACATGTTGATGCTGTAAAATATAAAACATGTTGATGCTGTAAAATATAAAAACATGTTGATGCTGTAAAATATAAAAACATGTTGATGCTGTAAAATATAAAACATGTTGATGCTGTAAAATATAAAACACATGTTGATGCTGTAAAATATAAAAACATGTTGATGCTGTAAAATATAAAAAACATGTTGATGCTGTAAAATATAAAAACATGTTGATGCTGTAAAATATAAAACATGTTGATGCTGTAAAATATAAAAACACATGTTGATGCTGTAAAATATAAAAAACATGTTGATGCTGTAAAATATAAAACACATGTTGATGCTGTAAAATATAAAACATGTTGATGCTGTAAAATATAAAAACATGTTGATGCTGTAAAATATAAAAACACATGTTGATGCTGTAAAATATAAAACACATGTTGATGCTGTAAAATATAAAAACATGTTGATGCTGTAAAATATAAAACATGTTGATGCTGTAAAATATAAAAACATGTTGATGCTGTAAAATATAAAAACATGTTGATGCTGTAAAATATAAAACATGTTGATGCTGTAAAATATAAAAACATGTTGATGCTGTAAAATATAAAACATGTTGATGCTGTAAAATATAAAAACACATGTTGATGCTGTAAAATATAAAAAACATGTTGATGCTGTAAAATATAAAACACATGTTGATGCTGTAAAATATAAAACATGTTGATGCTGTAAAATATAAAAACATGTTGATGCTGTAAAATATAAAAACACATGTTGATGCTGTAAAATATAAAACACATGTTGATGCTGTAAAATATAAAAACATGTTGATGCTGTAAAATATAAAACATGTTGATGCTGTAAAATATAAAAACATGTTGATGCTGTAAAATATAAAAACATGTTGATGCTGTAAAATATAAAACATGTTGATGCTGTAAAATATAAAAACATGTTGATGCTGTAAAATATAAAACATGTTGATGCTGTAAAATATAAAACATGTTGATGCTGTAAAATATAAAAACATGTTGATGCTGTAAAATATAAAACATGTTGATGCTGTAAAATATAAAAACATGTTAATGCTGTAAAATATAAAAACATGTTGATGCTGTAAAATATAAAACATGTTGATGCTGTAAAATATAAAAACATGTTGATGCTGTAAAATATAAAAAAACATGTTGATGCTGTAAAATATAAAAACATGTTGATGCTGTAAAATATAAAAACATGTTGATGCTGTAAAATATAAAACATGTTGATGCTGTAAAATATAAAAACACATGTTGATGCTGAAAAATATAAAAACATGTTGATGCTGTAAAATATAAAACATGTTGATGCTGTAAAATATAAAACACATGTTGATGCTGTAAAATATAAAAACATGTTGATGTTATAAAATATAAAACACATGTTGATGCTGTAAAATATAAAACATGTTGATGCTGTAAAATATAAAACATGTTGATGCTGTAAAATATAAAAACATGTTGATGCTGTAAAATATAAAACACATGTTGATGCTGTAAAATATAAAAACATGTTGATGCTGTAAAATATAAAACACATGTTGATGCTGTAAAATATAAAAACACATGTTGATGCTGTAAAATATAAAACATGTTGATGCTGTAAAATATAAAACATGTTGATGCTGTAAAATATAAAAACATGTTGATGCTGTAAAATATAAAAAACATGTTGATGCTGTAAAATATAAAACACATGTTGATGCTGTAAAATATAAAACATGTTGATGCTGTAAAATATAAAACATGTTGATGCTGTAAAATATAAAAACACATGTTGATGCTGTAAAATATAAAACACATGTTGATGCTGTAAAATATAAAAACATGTTGATGCTGTAAAATATAAAACATGTTGATGCTGTAAAATATAAAAACATGTTGATGCTGTAAAATATAAAACATGTTGATGCTGTAAAATATAAAAACATGTTGATGCTGTAAAATATAAAACACATGTTGATGCTGTAAAATATAAAAACATGTTGATGCTGTAAAATATAAAACATGTTGATGCTGTAAAATATAAAAACACATGTTGATGCTGTAAAATATAAAAACATGTTGATGCTGTGAAATATAAAAAACATGTTGATGCTGTAAAATATAAAAACATGTTGATGCTGTAAAATATAAAAACATGTTGATGCTGTAAAATATAAAACATGTTGATGCTGTAAAATATAAAAACATGTTGATGCTGTAAAATATAAAAAAACATCTTGATGCTGTAAAATATAAAAAACATGTTGATGCTGTAAAATATAAAAACATGTTGATACTGTAAAATATAAAACATGTTGATGCTGTAAAATATAAAAACATGTTGATGCTGTAAAATATAAAACATGTTGATGCTGTAAAATATAAAAACATGTTGATGCTGTAAAATATAAAACATGTTGATGCTGTAAAATATAAAAACATGTTGATGCTGTAAAATATAAAACATGTTGATGCTGTAAAATATAAAACACATGTTGATGCTGTAAAATATAAAACATGTTGATGCTGTAAAATATAAAAACATGTTGATGCTGTAAAATATAAAAAACATGTTGATGCTGTAAAATATAAAAACATGTTGATGCTGTAAAATATAAAACATGTTGATGCTGTAAAATATAAAAACACATGTTGATGCTGTAAAATATAAAAACACATGTTGATGCTGTAAAATATAAAAAACATGTTGATGCTGTAAAATATAAAACACATGTTGATGCTGTAAAATATAAAACATGTTGATGCTGTAAAATATAAAAACATGTTGATGCTGTAAAATATAAAAACATGTTGATGCTGTAAAATATAAAACATGTTGATGCTGTAAAATATAACACACATGTTGATGCTGTAAAATATAAAACATGTTGATGCTGTAAAATATAAAAACATGTTGATGCTGTAAAATATAAAAACACATGTTGATGCTGTAAAATATAAAACACATGTTGATGCTGTAAAATATAAAAACATGTTGATGCTGTAAAATATAAAACATGTTGATGCTGTAAAATATAAAAACATGTTGATGCTGTAAAATATAAAAACATGTTGATGCTGTAAAATATAAAACATGTTGATGCTGTAAAATATAAAAACATGTTGATGCTGTAAAATATAAAACATGTTGATGCTGTAAAATATAAAACATGTTGATGCTGTAAAATATAAAAACATGTTGATGCTGTAAAATATAAAACATGTTGATGCTGTAAAATATAAAAACATGTTGATGCTGTAAAATATAAAACATGTTGATGCTGTAAAATATAAAAACATGTTGATGCTGTAAAATATAAAAACATGTTGATGCTGTAAAATATAAAACATGTTGATGCTGTAAAATATAAAACACATGTTGATGCTGTAAAATATAAAAACATGTTGATGCTGTAAAATATAAAAAACATGTTGATGCTGTAAAATATAAAAACATGTTGATGCTGTAAAATATAAAACATGTTGATGCTGTAAAATATAAAAACACATGTTGATGCTGTAAAATATAAAACATGTTGATGCTGTAAAATATAAAAACATGTTGATGCTGTAAAATATAAAACATGTTGATGCTGTAAAATATAAAAACATGTTGATGCTGTAAAATATAAAAACTTGTTGATGCTGTAAAATATAAAACATGTTGATGCTGTAAAATATAAAACACATGTTGATGCTGTAAAATATAAAAACATGTTGATGCTGTAAAATATAAAAAACATGTTGATGCTGTAAAATATAAAAACATGTTGATGCTGTAAAATATAAAACATGTTGATGCTGTAAAATATAAAAACACATGTTGATGCTGTAAAATATAAAAAACATGTTGATGCTGTAAAATATAAAACACATGTTGATGCTGTAAAATATAAAACATGTTGATGCTGTAAAATATAAAAACATGTTGATGCTGTAAAATATAAAAACATGTTGATGCTGTAAAATATAAAACATGTTGATGCTGTAAAATATAACACACATGTTGATGCTGTAAAATATAAAACATGTTGATGCTGTAAAATATAAAAACATGTTGATGCTGTAAAATATAAAAACACATGTTGATGCTGTAAAATATAAAACACATGTTGATGCTGTAAAATATAAAAACATGTTGATGCTGTAAAATATAAAACATGTTGATGCTGTAAAATATAAAAACATGTTGATTCTGTAAAATATAAAAACATGTTGATGCTGTAAAATATAAAACATGTTGATGCTGTAAAATATAAAAACATGTTGATGCTGTAAAATATAAAACATGTTGATGCTGTAAAATATAAAACATGTTGATGCTGTAAAATATAAAAACATGTTGATGCTGTAAAATATAAAACATGTTGATGCTGTAAAATATAAAAACATGTTGATGCTGTAAAATATAAAACATGTTGATGCTGTAAAATATAAAAACATGTTGATGCTGTAAAATATAAAAACATGTTGATGCTGTAAAATATAAAACATGTTGATGCTGTAAAATATAAAACACATGTTGATGCTGTAAAATATAAAAACATGTTGATGCTGTAAAATATAAAAAACATGTTGATGCTGTAAAATATAAAAACATGTTGATGCTGTAAAATATAAAACATGTTGATGCTGTAAAATATAAAAACACATGTTGATGCTGTAAAATATAAAACATGTTGATGCTGTAAAATATAAAAACATGTTGATGCTGTAAAATATAAAACATGTTGATGCTGTAAAATATAAAAACATGTTGATGCTGTAAAATATAAAAACATGTTGATGCTGTAAAATATAAAACATGTTGATGCTGTAAAATATAAAACACATGTTGATGCTGTAAAATATAAAAACATGTTGATGCTGTAAAATATAAAAAACATGTTGATGCTGTAAAATATAAAAACATGTTGATGCTGTAAAATATAAAACATGTTGATGCTGTAAAATATAAAAACACATGTTGATGCTGTAAAATATAAAAAACATGTTGATGCTGTAAAATATAAAACACATGTTGATGCTGTAAAATATAAAACATGTTGATGCTGTAAAATATAAAAACATGTTGATGCTGTAAAATATAAAAACACATGTTGATGCTGTAAAATATAAAACACATGTTGATGCTGTAAAATATAAAAACATGTTGATGCTGTAAAATATAAAACATGTTGATGCTGTAAAATATAAAAACATGTTGATGCTGTAAAATATAAAAACATGTTGATGCTGTAAAATATAAAACATGTTGATGCTGTAAAATATAAAAACATGTTGATGCTGTAAAATATAAAACATGTTGATGCTGTAAAATATAAAAACACATGTTGATGCTGTAAAATATAAAAAACATGTTGATGCTGTAAAATATAAAACACATGTTGATGCTGTAAAATATAAAACATGTTGATGCTGTAAAATATAAAAACATGTTGATGCTGTAAAATATAAAAACACATGTTGATGCTGTAAAATATAAAACACATGTTGATGCTGTAAAATATAAAAACATGTTGATGCTGTAAAATATAAAACATGTTGATGCTGTAAAATATAAAAACATGTTGATGCTGTAAAATATAAAAACATGTTGATGCTGTAAAATATAAAACATGTTGATGCTGTAAAATATAAAAACATGTTGATGCTGTAAAATATAAAACATGTTGATGCTGTAAAATATAAAACATGTTGATGCTGTAAAATATAAAAACATGTTGATGCTGTAAAATATAAAACATGTTGATGCTGTAAAATATAAAAACACATGTTGATGCTGTAAAATATAAAAACATGTTGATGCTGTGAAATATAAAAAACATGTTGATGCTGTAAAATATAAAAACATGTTGATGCTGTAAAATATAAAAACATGTTGATGCTGTAAAATATAAAACATGTTGATGCTGTAAAATATAAAAACATGTTGATGCTGTAAAATATAAAAAAACATCTTGATGCTGTAAAATATAAAAAACATGTTGATGCTGTAAAATATAAAAACATGTTGATACTGTAAAATATAAAACATGTTGATGCTGTAAAATATAAAAACATGTTGATGCTGTAAAATATAAAACATGTTGATGCTGTAAAATATAAAAACATGTTGATGCTGTAAAATATAAAACATGTTGATGCTGTAAAATATAAAAACATGTTGATGCTGTAAAATATAAAACATGTTGATGCTGTAAAATATAAAACACATGTTGATGCTGTAAAATATAAAACATGTTGATGCTGTAAAATATAAAAACATGTTGATGCTGTAAAATATAAAAAACATGTTGATGCTGTAAAATATAAAAACATGTTGATGCTGTAAAATATAAAACATGTTGATGCTGTAAAATATAAAAACACATGTTGATGCTGTAAAATATAAAAACACATGTTGATGCTGTAAAATATAAAAAACATGTTGATGCTGTAAAATATAAAACACATGTTGATGCTGTAAAATATAAAACATGTTGATGCTGTAAAATATAAAAACATGTTGATGCTGTAAAATATAAAAACATGTTGATGCTGTAAAATATAAAACATGTTGATGCTGTAAAATATAACACACATGTTGATGCTGTAAAATATAAAACATGTTGATGCTGTAAAATATAAAAACATGTTGATGCTGTAAAATATAAAAACACATGTTGATGCTGTAAAATATAAAACACATGTTGATGCTGTAAAATATAAAAACATGTTGATGCTGTAAAATATAAAACATGTTGATGCTGTAAAATATAAAAACATGTTGATGCTGTAAAATATAAAAACATGTTGATGCTGTAAAATATAAAACATGTTGATGCTGTAAAATATAAAAACATGTTGATGCTGTAAAATATAAAACATGTTGATGCTGTAAAATATAAAACATGTTGATGCTGTAAAATATAAAAACATGTTGATGCTGTAAAATATAAAACATGTTGATGCTGTAAAATATAAAAACATGTTGATGCTGTAAAATATAAAACATGTTGATGCTGTAAAATATAAAAACATGTTGATGCTGTAAAATATAAAAACATGTTGATGCTGTAAAATATAAAACATGTTGATGCTGTAAAATATAAAACACATGTTGATGCTGTAAAATATAAAAACATGTTGATGCTGTAAAATATAAAAAACATGTTGATGCTGTAAAATATAAAAACATGTTGATGCTGTAAAATATAAAACATGTTGATGCTGTAAAATATAAAAACACATGTTGATGCTGTAAAATATAAAACATGTTGATGCTGTAAAATATAAAAACATGTTGATGCTGTAAAATATAAAACATGTTGATGCTGTAAAATATAAAAACATGTTGATGCTGTAAAATATAAAAACTTGTTGATGCTGTAAAATATAAAACATGTTGATGCTGTAAAATATAAAACACATGTTGATGCTGTAAAATATAAAAACATGTTGATGCTGTAAAATATAAAAACATGTTGATGCTGTAAAATATAAAAACATGTTGATGCTGTAAAATATAAAACATGTTGATGCTGTAAAATATAAAAACATGTTAATGCTGTAAAATATAAAAACATGTTGATGCTGTAAAATATAAAACATGTTGATGCTGTAAAATATAAAAACATGTTGATGCTGTAAAATATAAAAAAACATGTTGATGCTGTAAAATATAAAAACATGTTGATGCTGTAAAATATAAAAACATGTTGATGCTGTAAAATATAAAACATGTTGATGCTGTAAAATATAAAAACACATGTTGATGCTGTAAAATATAAAAACATGTTGATGCTGTAAAATATAAAACATGTTGATGCTGTAAAATATAAAACACATGTTGATGCTGTAAAATATAAAAACATGTTGATGCTGTAAAATATAAAACATGTTGATGCTGTAAAATATAAAAACATGTTGATGCTGTAAAATATAAAACATGTTGATGCTGTAAAATATAAAAACATGTTGATGCTGTAAAATATAAAACATGTTGATGCTGTAAAATATAAAACATGTTGATGCTGTAAAATATAAAAACATATTGATGCTGTAAAATATAAAACATGTTGATGCTGTAAAATATAAAACACATGTTGATGCTGTAAAATATAAAAACATGTTGATGCTGTAAAATATAAAAACATGTTGATGCTGTAAAATATAAAACACATGTAGATGCTGTAAAATATAAAACATGTTGATGCTGTAAAATATAAAACATGTTGATGCTGTAAAATATAAAAACATGTTGATGCTGTAAAATATAAAACATGTTGATGCTGTAAAATATAAAAACACATGTTGATGCCGTAAAATATAAAACATGTTGATGCTGTAAAATATAAAAACACATGTTGATGTTATAAAATATAAAACACATGTTGATGCTGTAAAATATAAAACATGTTGATGCTGTAAAATATAAAACATGTTGATGCTGTAAAATATAAAAACATGTTGATGCTGTAAAATATAAAACACATGTTGATGCTGTAAAATATAAAAACATGTTGATGCTGTAAAATATAAAACACATGTTGATGCTGTAAAATATAAAAACACATGTTGATGCTGTAAAATATAAAACATGTTGATGCTGTAAAATATAAAACATGTTGATGCTGTAAAATATAAAAACATGTTGATGCTGTAAAATATAAAAAACATGTTGATGCTGTAAAATATAAAACACATGTTGATGCTGTAAAATATAAAACATGTTGATGCTGTAAAATATAAAACATGTTGATGCTGTAAAATATAAAAACACATGTTGATGCTGTAAAATATAAAACACATGTTGATGCTGTAAAATATAAAAACATGTTGATGCTGTAAAATATAAAACATGTTGATGCTGTAAAATATAAAAACATGTTGATGCTGTAAAATATAAAACATGTTGATGCTGTAAAATATAAAAACATGTTGATGCTGTAAAATATAAAACACATGTTGATGCTGTAAAATATAAAAACATGTTGATGCTGTAAAATATAAAACATGTTGATGCTGTAAAATATAAAAACACATGTTGATGCTGTAAAATATAAAAACTTGTTGATGCTGTAAAATATAAAACATGTTGATGCTGTAAAATATAAAACACATGTTGATGCTGTAAAATATAAAAACATGTTGATGCTGTAAAATATAAAAAACATGTTGATGCTGTAAAATATAAAAACATGTTGATGCTGTAAAATATAAAACATGTTGATGCTGTAAAATATAAAAACACATGTTGATGCTGTAAAATATAAAAAACATGTTGATGCTGTAAAATATAAAACACATGTTGATGCTGTAAAATATAAAACATGTTGATGCTGTAAAATATAAAAACATGTTGATGCTGTAAAATATAAAAACACATGTTGATGCTGTAAAATATAAAACACATGTTGATGCTGTAAAATATAAAAACATGTTGATGCTGTAAAATATAAAAACATGTTGATGCTGTAAAATATAAAACATGTTGATGCTGTAAAATATAAAAACATGTTAATGCTGTAAAATATAAAAACATGTTGATGCTGTAAAATATAAAACATGTTGATGCTGTAAAATATAAAAACATGTTGATGCTGTAAAATATAAAAAAACATGTTGATGCTGTAAAATATAAAAACATGTTGATGCTGTAAAATATAAAAACATGTTGATGCTGTAAAATATAAAACATGTTGATGCTGTAAAATATAAAAACACATGTTGATGCTGTAAAATATAAAAACATGTTGATGCTGTAAAATATAAAACATGTTGATGCTGTAAAATATAAAAACATGTTGATGCTGTAAAATATAAAACACATGTTGATGCTGTAAAATATAAAACATGTTGATGCTGTAAAATATAAAACATGTTGATGCTGTAAAATATAAAAACATGTTGATGCTGTAAAATATAAAACATGTTGATGCTGTAAAATATAAAAACACATGTTGATGCCGTAAAATATAAAACATGTTGATGCTGTAAAATATAAAAACACATGTTGATGTTATAAAATATAAAACACATGTTGATGCTGTAAAATATAAAACATGTTGATGCTGTAAAATATAAAACATGTTGATGCTGTAAAATATAAAAACATGTTGATGCTGTAAAATATAAAACACATGTTGATGCTGTAAAATATAAAAACATGTTGATGCTGTAAAATATAAAACACATGTTGATGCTGTAAAATATAAAAACACATGTTGATGCTGTAAAATATAAAACATGTTGATGCTGTAAAATATAAAACATGTTGATGCTGTAAAATATAAAAACATGTTGATGCTGTAAAATATAAAAAACATGTTGATGCTGTAAAATATAAAACACATGTTGATGCTGTAAAATATAAAACATGTTGATGCTGTAAAATATAAAACATGTTGATGCTGTAAAATATAAAAACACATGTTGATGCTGTAAAATATAAAACACATGTTGATGCTGTAAAATATAAAAACATGTTGATGCTGTAAAATATAAAACATGTTGATGCTGTAAAATATAAAAACATGTTGATGCTGTAAAATATAAAACATGTTGATGCTGTAAAATATAAAAACATGTTGATGCTGTAAAATATAAAACACATGTTGATGCTGTAAAATATAAAAACATGTTGATGCTGTAAAATATAAAACATGTTGATGCTGTAAAATATAAAAACACATGTTGATGCTGTAAAATATAAAAACTTGTTGATGCTGTAAAATATAAAACATGTTGATGCTGTAAAATATAAAACACATGTTGATGCTGTAAAATATAAAAACATGTTGATGCTGTAAAATATAAAAAACATGTTGATGCTGTAAAATATAAAAACATGTTGATGCTGTAAAATATAAAACATGTTGATGCTGTAAAATATAAAAACACATGTTGATGCTGTAAAATATAAAAAACATGTTGATGCTGTAAAATATAAAACACATGTTGATGCTGTAAAATATAAAACATGTTGATGCTGTAAAATATAAAAACATGTTGATGCTGTAAAATATAAAAACACATGTTGATGCTGTAAAATATAAAACACATGTTGATGCTGTAAAATATAAAAACATGTTGATGCTGTAAAATATAAAACATGTTGATGCTGTAAAATATAAAAACATGTTAATGCTGTAAAATATAAAAACATGTTGATGCTGTAAAATATAAAACATGTTGATGCTGTAAAATATAAAAACATGTTGATGCTGTAAAATATAAAAAAACATGTTGATGCTGTAAAATATAAAAACATGTTGATGCTGTAAAATATAAAAACATGTTGATGCTGTAAAATATAAAACATGTTGATGCTGTAAAATATAAAAACACATGTTGATGCTGTAAAATATAAAAACATGTTGATGCTGTAAAATATAAAACATGTTGATGCTGTAAAATATAAAACACATGTTGATGCTGTAAAATATAAAAACATGTTGATGCTGTAAAATATAAAACATGTTGATGCTGTAAAATATAAAAACATGTTGATGCTGTAAAATATAAAACATGTTGATGCTGTAAAATATAAAAACATGTTGATGCTGTAAAATATAAAACATGTTGATGCTGTAAAATATAAAACATGTTGATGCTGTAAAATATAAAAACATATTGATGCTGTAAAATATAAAACATGTTGATGCTGTAAAATATAAAACACATGTTGATGCTGTAAAATATAAAAACATGTTGATGCTGTAAAATATAAAAACATGTTGATGCTGTAAAATATAAAACACATGTTGATGCTGTAAAATATAAAACATGTTGATGCTGTAAAATATAAAACATGTTGATGCTGTAAAATATAAAAACATGTTGATGCTGTAAAATATAAAACATGTTGATGCTGTAAAATATAAAAACACATGTTGATGCCGTAAAATATAAAACATGTTGATGCTGTAAAATATAAAAACACATGTTGATGTTATAAAATATAAAACACATGTTGATGCTGTAAAATATAAAACATGTTGATGCTGTAAAATATAAAACATGTTGATGCTGTAAAATATAAAAACATGTTGATGCTGTAAAATATAAAACACATGTTGATGCTGTAAAATATAAAAACATGTTGATGCTGTAAAATATAAAACACATGTTGATGCTGTAAAATATAAAAACACATGTTGATGCTGTAAAATATAAAACATGTTGATGCTGTAAAATATAAAACATGTTGATGCTGTAAAATATAAAAACATGTTGATGCTGTAAAATATAAAAAACATGTTGATGCTGTAAAATATAAAACACATGTTGATGCTGTAAAATATAAAACATGTTGATGCTGTAAAATATAAAACATGTTGATGCTGTAAAATATAAAAACACATGTTGATGCTGTAAAATATAAAACACATGTTGATGCTGTAAAATATAAAAACATGTTGATGCTGTAAAATATAAAACATGTTGATGCTGTAAAATATAAAAACATGTTGATGCTGTAAAATATAAAACATGTTGATGCTGTAAAATATAAAAACATGTTGATGCTGTAAAATATAAAAACATGTTGATGCTGTAAAATATAAAAACATGTTGATGCTGTAAAATATAAAACATGTTGATGCTGTAAAATATAAAAACACATGTTGATGCTGTAAAATATAAAAACATGTTGATGCTGTGAAATATAAAAAACATGTTGATGCTGTAAAATATAAAAACATGTTGATGCTGTAAAATATAAAAACATGTTGATGCTGTAAAATATAAAACATGTTGATGCTGTAAAATATAAAAACATGTTGATGCTGTAAAATATAAAAAAAACATCTTGATGCTGTAAAATATAAAAAACATGTTGATGCTGTAAAATATAAAAACATGTTGATACTGTAAAATATAAAACATGTTGATGCTGTAAAATATAAAAACATGTTGATGCTGTAAAATATAAAACATGTTGATGCTGTAAAATATAAAAACATGTTGATGCTGTAAAATATAAAACATGTTGATGCTGTAAAATATAAAAACATGTTGATGCTGTAAAATATAAAACATGTTGATGCTGTAAAATATAAAACACATGTTGATGCTGTAAAATATAAAACATGTTGATGCTGTAAAATATAAAAACATGTTGATGCTGTAAAATATAAAACACATGTTGATGCTGTAAAATATAAAAACATGTTGATGCTGTAAAATATAAAACACATGTTGATGCTGTAAAATATAAAACATGTTGATGCTGTAAAATATAAAACATGTTGATGCTGTAAAATATAAAAACATGTTGATGCTGTAAAATATAAAACATGTTGATGCTGTAAAATATAAAAACACATGTTGATGCTGTAAAATATAAAACATGTTGATGCTGTAAAATATAAAAACACATGTTGATGTTATAAAATATAAAACATGTTGATGCTGTAAAATATAAAACATGTTGATGCTGTAAAATATAAAAACATGTTGATGCTGTAAAATATAAAAAACATGTTGATGCTGTAAAATATAAAACACATGTTGATGCTGTAAAATATAAAACATGTTGATGCTGTAAAATATAAAACATGTTGATGCTGTAAAATATAAAAACACATGTTGATGCTGTAAAATATAAAACACATGTTGATGCTGTAAAATATAAAAACATGTTGATGCTGTAAAATATAAAACATGTTGATGCTGTAAAATATAAAAACATGTTGATGCTGTAAAATATAAAACATGTTGATGCTGTAAAATATAAAAACATGTTGATGCTGTAAAATATAAAACACATGTTGATGCTGTAAAATATAAAAACATGTTGATGCTGTAAAATATAAAATATGTTGATGCTGTAAAATATAAAAACACATGTTGATGCTGTAAAATATAAAAACATGTTGATGCTGTGAAATATAAAAAACATGTTGATGCTGTAAAATATAAAAACATGTTGATGCTGTAAAATATAAAAACATGTTGATGCTGTAAAATATAAAACATGTTGATGCTGTAAAATATAAAAACATGTTGATGCTGTAAAATATAAAAAAACATCTTGATGCTGTAAAATATAAAAAACATGTTGATGCTGTAAAATATAAAAACATGTTGATACTGTAAAATATAAAACATGTTGATGCTGTAAAATATAAAAACATGTTGATGCTGTAAAATATAAAACATGTTGATGCTGTAAAATATAAAAACATGTTGATGCTGTAAAATATAAAACATGTTGATGCTGTAAAATATAAAAACATGTTGATGCTGTAAAATATAAAACATGTTGATGCTGTAAAATATAAAACACATGTTGATGCTGTAAAATATAAAACATGTTGATGCTGTAAAATATAAAAACATGTTGATGCTGTAAAATATAAAAAACATGTTGATGCTGTAAAATATAAAAACATGTTGATGCTGTAAAATATAAAACATGTTGATGCTGTAAAATATAAAAACACATGTTGATGCTGTAAAATATAAAAACAAATGTTGATGCTGTAAAATATAAAAAACATGTTGATGCTGTAAAATATAAAACACATGTTGATGCTGTAAAATATAAAACATGTTGATGCTGTAAAATATAAAAACATGTTGATGCTGTAAAATATAAAAACATGTTGATGCTGTAAAATATAAAACATGTTGATGCTGTAAAATATAACACACATGTTGATGCTGTAAAATATAAAACATGTTGATGCTGTAAAATATAAAAACATGTTGATGCTGTAAAATATAAAAACACATGTTGATGCTGTAAAATATAAAACACATGTTGATGCTGTAAAATATAAAAACATGTTGATGCTGTAAAATATAAAACATGTTGATGCTGTAAAATATAAAAACATGTTGATGCTGTAAAATATAAAAACATGTTGATGCTGTAAAATATAAAACATGTTGATGCTGTAAAATATAAAAACATGTTGATGCTGTAAAATATAAAACATGTTGATGCTGTAAAATATAAAAACATGTTGATGCTGTAAAATATAAAACATGTTGATGCTGTAAAATATAAAAACATGTTGATGCTGTAAAATATAAAAACATGTTGATGCTGTAAAATATAAAACATGTTGATGCTGTAAAATATAAAACACATGTTGATGCTGTAAAATATAAAAACATGTTGATGCTGTAAAATATAAAAAACATGTTGATGCTGTAAAATATAAAAACATGTTGATGCTGTAAAATATAAAACATGTTGATGCTGTAAAATATAAAAACACATGTTGATGCTGTAAAATATAAAACATGTTGATGCTGTAAAATATAAAAACATGTTGATGCTGTAAAATATAAAACATGTTGATGCTGTAAAATATAAAAACATGTTGATGCTGTAAAATATAAAAACACATGTTGATGCTGTAAAATATAAAAACATGTTGATGCTGTAAAATATAAAACATGTTGATGCTGTAAAATATAAAACATGTTGATGCTGTAAAATATAAAAACATATTGATGCTGTAAAATATAAAACATGTTGATGCTGTAAAATATAAAAACATGTTGATGCTGTAAAATATAAAACATGTTGATGCTGTAAAATATAAAACATGTTGATGCTGTAAAATATAAAAACATATTGATGCTGTAAAATATAAAACATGTTGATGCTGTAAAATATAAAACACATGTTGATGCTGTAAAATATAAAAACATGTTGATGCTGTAAAATATAAAAACATGTTGATGCTGTAAAATATAAAACACATGTTGATGCTGTAAAATATAAAACATGTTGATGCTGTAAAATATAAAACATGTTGATGCTGTAAAATATAAAAACATGTTGATGCTGTAAAATATAAAACATGTTGATGCTGTAAAATATTAAAAAACACATGTTGATGCTGTAAAATATAAAACATGTTGATGCTGTAAAATATAAAAACACATGTTGATGTTATAAAATATAAAACACATGTTGATGCTGTAAAATATAAAACATGTTGATGCTGTAAAATATAAAACATGTTGATGCTGTAAAATATAAAAACATGTTGATGCTGTAAAATATAAAACACATGTTGATGCTGTAAAATATAAAAACATGTTGATGCTGTAAAATATAAAACACATGTTGATGCTGTAAAATATAAAAACACATGTTGATGCTGTAAAATATAAAACATGTTGATGCTGTAAAATATAAAACATGTTGATGCTGTAAAATATAAAAACATGTTGATGCTGTAAAATATAAAAAACATGTTGATGCTGTAAAATATAAAACACATGTTGATGCTGTAAAATATAAAACATGTTGATGCTGTAAAATATAAAACATGTTGATGCTGTAAAATATAAAAACACATGTTGATGCTGTAAAATATAAAACACATGTTGATGCTGTAAAATATAAAAACATGTTGATGCTGTAAAATATAAAACATGTTGATGCTGTAAAATATAAAAACATGTTGATGCTGTAAAATATAAAACATGTTGATGCTGTAAAATATAAAAACATGTTGATGCTGTAAAATATAAAACACATGTTGATGCTGTAAAATATAAAAACATGTTGATGCTGTAAAATATAAAACATGTTGATGCTGTAAAATATAAAAACACATGTTGATGCTGTAAAATATAAAAACATGTTGATGCTGTGAAATATAAAAAACATGTTGATGCTGTAAAATATAAAAACATGTTGATGCTGTAAAATATAAAAACATGTTGATGCTGTAAAATATAAAACATGTTGATGCTGTAAAATATAAAAACATGTTGATGCTGTAAAATATAAAAAAACATCTTGATGCTGTAAAATATAAAAAACATGTTGATGCTGTAAAATATAAAAACATGTTGATACTGTAAAATATAAAACATGTTGATGCTGTAAAATATAAAAACATGTTGATGCTGTAAAATATAAAACATGTTGATGCTGTAAAATATAAAAACATGTTGATGCTGTAAAATATAAAACATGTTGATGCTGTAAAATATAAAACATGTTGATGCTGTAAAATATAAAACACATGTTGATGCTGTAAAATATAAAAACATGTTGATGCTGTAAAATATAAAACATGTTGATGCTGTAAAATATAAAAACATGTTGATGCTGTAAAATATAAAACATGTTGATGCTGTAAAATATAAAAACATGTTGATGCTGTAAAATATAAAACATGTTGATGCTGTAAAATATAAAACATGTTGATGCTGTAAAATATAAAAACATATTGATGCTGTAAAATATAAAACATGTTGATGCTGTAAAATATAAAAACATGTTGATGCTGTAAAATATAAAACATGTTGATGCTGTAAAATATAAAACATGTTGATGCTGTAAAATATAAAAACATATTGATGCTGTAAAATATAAAACATGTTGATGCTGTAAAATATAAAACACATGTTGATGCTGTAAAATATAAAAACATGTTGATGCTGTAAAATATAAAAACATGTTGATGCTGTAAAATATAAAACACATGTTGATGCTGTAAAATATAAAACATGTTGATGCTGTAAAATATAAAACATGTTGATGCTGTAAAATATAAAAACATGTTGATGCTGTAAAATATAAAACATGTTGATGCTGTAAAATATTAAAAAACACATGTTGATGCTGTAAAATATAAAACATGTTGATGCTGTAAAATATAAAAACACATGTTGATGTTATAAAATATAAAACACATGTTGATGCTGTAAAATATAAAACATGTTGATGCTGTAAAATATAAAACATGTTGATGCTGTAAAATATAAAAACATGTTGATGCTGTAAAATATAAAACACATGTTGATGCTGTAAAATATAAAAACATGTTGATGCTGTAAAATATAAAACACATGTTGATGCTGTAAAATATAAAAACACATGTTGATGCTGTAAAATATAAAACATGTTGATGCTGTAAAATATAAAACATGTTGATGCTGTAAAATATAAAAACATGTTGATGCTGTAAAATATAAAAAACATGTTGATGCTGTAAAATATAAAACACATGTTGATGCTGTAAAATATAAAACATGTTGATGCTGTAAAATATAAAACATGTTGATGCTGTAAAATATAAAAACACATGTTGATGCTGTAAAATATAAAACACATGTTGATGCTGTAAAATATAAAAACATGTTGATGCTGTAAAATATAAAACATGTTGATGCTGTAAAATATAAAAACATGTTGATGCTGTAAAATATAAAACATGTTGATGCTGTAAAATATAAAAACATGTTGATGCTGTAAAATATAAAACACATGTTGATGCTGTAAAATATAAAAACATGTTGATGCTGTAAAATATAAAACATGTTGATGCTGTAAAATATAAAAACACATGTTGATGCTGTAAAATATAAAAACATGTTGATGCTGTGAAATATAAAAAACATGTTGATGCTGTAAAATATAAAAACATGTTGATGCTGTAAAATATAAAAACATGTTGATGCTGTAAAATATAAAACATGTTGATGCTGTAAAATATAAAAACATGTTGATGCTGTAAAATATAAAAAAACATCTTGATGCTGTAAAATATAAAAAACATGTTGATGCTGTAAAATATAAAAACATGTTGATACTGTAAAATATAAAACATGTTGATGCTGTAAAATATAAAAACATGTTGATGCTGTAAAATATAAAACATGTTGATGCTGTAAAATATAAAAACATGTTGATGCTGTAAAATATAAAACATGTTGATGCTGTAAAATATAAAAACATGTTGATGCTGTAAAATATAAAACATGTTGATGCTGTAAAATATAAAACACATGTTGATGCTGTAAAATATAAAACATGTTGATGCTGTAAAATATAAAAACATGTTGATGCTGTAAAATATAAAAAACATGTTGATGCTGTAAAATATAAAAACATGTTGATGCTGTAAAATATAAAACATGTTGATGCTGTAAAATATAAAAACACATGTTGATGCTGTAAAATATAAAAACACATGTTGATGCTGTAAAATATAAAAAACATGTTGATGCTGTAAAATATAAAACACATGTTGATGCTGTAAAATATAAAACATGTTGATGCTGTAAAATATAAAAACATGTTGATGCTGTAAAATATAAAAACATGTTGATGCTGTAAAATATAAAACATGTTGATGCTGTAAAATATAACACACATGTTGATGCTGTAAAATATAAAACATGTTGATGCTGTAAAATATAAAAACATGTTGATGCTGTAAAATATAAAAACACATGTTGATGCTGTAAAATATAAAACACATGTTGATGCTGTAAAATATAAAAACATGTTGATGCTGTAAAATATAAAACATGTTGATGCTGTAAAATATAAAAACATGTTGATGCTGTAAAATATAAAAACATGTTGATGCTGTAAAATATAAAACATGTTGATGCTGTAAAATATAAAAACATGTTGATGCTGTAAAATATAAAACATGTTGATGCTGTAAAATATAAAACATGTTGATGCTGTAAAATATAAAAACATGTTGATGCTGTAAAATATAAAACATGTTGATGCTGTAAAATATAAAAACATGTTGATGCTGTAAAATATAAAACATGTTGATGCTGTAAAATATAAAAACATGTTGATGCTGTAAAATATAAAAACATGTTGATGCTGTAAAATATAAAACATGTTGATGCTGTAAAATATAAAACACATGTTGATGCTGTAAAATATAAAAACATGTTGATGCTGTAAAATATAAAAAACATGTTGATGCTGTAAAATATAAAAACATGTTGATGCTGTAAAATATAAAACATGTTGATGCTGTAAAATATAAAAACACATGTTGATGCTGTAAAATATAAAACATGTTGATGCTGTAAAATATAAAAACATGTTGATGCTGTAAAATATAAAACATGTTGATGCTGTAAAATATAAAAACATGTTGATGCTGTAAAATATAAAAACATGTTGATGCTGTAAAATATAAAACATGTTGATGCTGTAAAATATAAAACACATGTTGATGCTGTAAAATATAAAAACATGTTGATGCTGTAAAATATAAAAAACATGTTGATGCTGTAAAATATAAAAACATGTTGATGCTGTAAAATATAAAACATGTTGATGCTGTAAAATATAAAAACACATGTTGATGCTGTAAAATATAAAAAACATGTTGATGCTGTAAAATATAAAACACATGTTGATGCTGTAAAATATAAAACATGTTGATGCTGTAAAATATAAAAACATGTTGATGCTGTAAAATATAAAAACACATGTTGATGCTGTAAAATATAAAACACATGTTGATGCTGTAAAATATAAAAACATGTTGATGCTGTAAAATATAAAACATGTTGATGCTGTAAAATATAAAAACATGTTGATGCTGTAAAATATAAAAACATGTTGATGCTGTAAAATATAAAACACATGTTGATGCTGTAAAATATAAAACATGTTGATGCTGTAAAATATAAAACATGTTGATGCTGTAAAATATAAAAACATGTTGATGCTGTAAAATATAAAACATGTTGATGCTGTAAAATATAAAAACATGTTGATGCTGTAAAATATAAAACATGTTGATGCTGTAAAATATAAAAACATATTGATGCTGTAAAATATAAAACATGTTGATGCTGTAAAATATAAAACACATGTTGATGCTGTAAAATATAAAAACATGTTGATGCTGTAAAATATAAAAACATGTTGATGCTGTAAAATATAAAACACATGTTGATGCTGTAAAATATAAAACATGTTGATGCTGTAAAATATAAAACATGTTGATGCTGTAAAATATAAAAACATGTTGATGCTGTAAAATATAAAACATGTTGATGCTGTAAAATATTAAAAAACACATGTTGATGCTGTAAAATATAAAACATGTTGATGCTGTAAAATATAAAAACACATGTTGATGTTATAAAATATAAAACACATGTTGATGCTGTAAAATATAAAACATGTTGATGCTGTAAAATATAAAACATGTTGATGCTGTAAAATATAAAAACATGTTGATGCTGTAAAATATAAAACACATGTTGATGCTGTAAAATATAAAAACATGTTGATGCTGTAAAATATAAAACACATGTTGATGCTGTAAAATATAAAAACACATGTTGATGCTGTAAAATATAAAACATGTTGATGCTGTAAAATATAAAACATGTTGATGCTGTAAAATATAAAAACATGTTGATGCTGTAAAATATAAAAAACATGTTGATGCTGTAAAATATAAAACACATGTTGATGCTGTAAAATATAAAACATGTTGATGCTGTAAAATATAAAACATGTTGATGCTGTAAAATATAAAAACACATGTTGATGCTGTAAAATATAAAACACATGTTGATGCTGTAAAATATAAAAACATGTTGATGCTGTAAAATATAAAACATGTTGATGCTGTAAAATATAAAAACATGTTGATGCTGTAAAATATAAAACATGTTGATGCTGTAAAATATAAAAACATGTTGATGCTGTAAAATATAAAACACATGTTGATGCTGTAAAATATAAAAACATGTTGATGCTGTAAAATATAAAACATGTTGATGCTGTAAAATATAAAAACACATGTTGATGCTGTAAAATATAAAAACATGTTGATGCTGTGAAATATAAAAAACATGTTGATGCTGTAAAATATAAAAACATGTTGATGCTGTAAAATATAAAAACATGTTGATGCTGTAAAATATAAAACATGTTGATGCTGTAAAATATAAAAACATGTTGATGCTGTAAAATATAAAAAAACATCTTGATGCTGTAAAATATAAAAAACATGTTGATGCTGTAAAATATAAAAACATGTTGATACTGTAAAATATAAAACATGTTGATGCTGTAAAATATAAAAACATGTTGATGCTGTAAAATATAAAACATGTTGATGCTGTAAAATATAAAAACATGTTGATGCTGTAAAATATAAAACATGTTGATGCTGTAAAATATAAAAACATGTTGATGCTGTAAAATATAAAACATGTTGATGCTGTAAAATATAAAACACATGTTGATGCTGTAAAATATAAAACATGTTGATGCTGTAAAATATAAAAACATGTTGATGCTGTAAAATATAAAAAACATGTTGATGCTGTAAAATATAAAAACATGTTGATGCTGTAAAATATAAAACATGTTGATGCTGTAAAATATAAAAACACATGTTGATGCTGTAAAATATAAAAACACATGTTGATGCTGTAAAATATAAAAAACATGTTGATGCTGTAAAATATAAAACACATGTTGATGCTGTAAAATATAAAACATGTTGATGCTGTAAAATATAAAAACATGTTGATGCTGTAAAATATAAAAACATGTTGATGCTGTAAAATATAAAACATGTTGATGCTGTAAAATATAACACACATGTTGATGCTGTAAAATATAAAACATGTTGATGCTGTAAAATATAAAAACATGTTGATGCTGTAAAATATAAAAACACATGTTGATGCTGTAAAATATAAAACACATGTTGATGCTGTAAAATATAAAAACATGTTGATGCTGTAAAATATAAAACATGTTGATGCTGTAAAATATAAAAACATGTTGATGCTGTAAAATATAAAAACATGTTGATGCTGTAAAATATAAAACATGTTGATGCTGTAAAATATAAAAACATGTTGATGCTGTAAAATATAAAACATGTTGATGCTGTAAAATATAAAACATGTTGATGCTGTAAAATATAAAAACATGTTGATGCTGTAAAATATAAAACATGTTGATGCTGTAAAATATAAAAACATGTTGATGCTGTAAAATATAAAACATGTTGATGCTGTAAAATATAAAAACATGTTGATGCTGTAAAATATAAAAACATGTTGATGCTGTAAAATATAAAACATGTTGATGCTGTAAAATATAAAACACATGTTGATGCTGTAAAATATAAAAACATGTTGATGCTGTAAAATATAAAAAACATGTTGATGCTGTAAAATATAAAAACATGTTGATGCTGTAAAATATAAAACATGTTGATGCTGTAAAATATAAAAACACATGTTGATGCTGTAAAATATAAAACATGTTGATGCTGTAAAATATAAAAACATGTTGATGCTGTAAAATATAAAACATGTTGATGCTGTAAAATATAAAAACATGTTGATGCTGTAAAATATAAAAACATGTTGATGCTGTAAAATATAAAACATGTTGATGCTGTAAAATATAAAACACATGTTGATGCTGTAAAATATAAAAACATGTTGATGCTGTAAAATATAAAAAACATGTTGATGCTGTAAAATATAAAAACATGTTGATGCTGTAAAATATAAAACATGTTGATGCTGTAAAATATAAAAACACATGTTGATGCTGTAAAATATAAAAAACATGTTGATGCTGTAAAATATAAAACACATGTTGATGCTGTAAAATATAAAACATGTTGATGCTGTAAAATATAAAAACATGTTGATGCTGTAAAATATAAAAACACATGTTGATGCTGTAAAATATAAAACACATGTTGATGCTGTAAAATATAAAAACATGTTGATGCTGTAAAATATAAAACATGTTGATGCTGTAAAATATAAAAACATGTTGATGCTGTAAAATATAAAAACATGTTGATGCTGTAAAATATAAAACATGTTGATGCTGTAAAATATAAAAACATGTTGATGCTGTAAAATATAAAACATGTTGATGCTGTAAAATATAAAACATGTTGATGCTGTAAAATATAAAAACATGTTGATGCTGTAAAATATAAAACATGTTGATGCTGTAAAATATAAAAACATGTTGATGCTGTAAAATATAAAAACATGTTGATGCTGTAAAATATAAAACATGTTGATGCTGTAAAATATAAAACACATGTTGATGCTGTAAAATATAAAAACATGTTGATGCTGTAAAATATAAAAACATGTTGATGCTGTAAAATATAAAAACACATGTTGATGCTGTAAAATATAAAACATGTTGATGCTGTAAAATATAAAAACATGTTAATGCTGTAAAATATAAAAACATGTTGATGCTGTAAAATATAAAACATGTTGATGCTGTAAAATATAAAAACATGTTGATGCTGTAAAATATAAAAAAACATGTTGATGCTGTAAAATATAAAAACATGTTGATGCTGTAAAATATAAAAACATGTTGATGCTGTAAAATATAAAACATGTTGATGCTGTAAAATATAAAAACACATGTTGATGCTGTAAAATATAAAAACATGTTGATGCTGTAAAATATAAAACATGTTGATGCTGTAAAATATAAAACACATGTTGATGCTGTAAAATATAAAAACATGTTGATGCTGTAAAATATAAAACATGTTGATGCTGTAAAATATAAAAACATGTTGATGCTGTAAAATATAAAACATGTTGATGCTGTAAAATATAAAAACATGTTGATGCTGTAAAATATAAAACATGTTGATGCTGTAAAATATAAAAACATGTTGATGCTGTAAAATATAAAACACATGTTGATGCTGTAAAATATAAAAACATGTTGATGCTGTAAAATATAAAAACACATGTTGATGCTGTAAAATCTAAAAACATGTTGATGCTGTAAAATATAAAACATGTTGATGCTGTAAAATATAAAAACATGTTGATGCTGTAAAATATAAAAACACATGTTGATGCTGTAAAATATAAAAACATGTTGATGCTGTAAAATATAAAACATGTTGATGCTGTAAAATATAAAACATGTTGATGCTGTAAAATCTAAAAACATGTTGATGCTGTAAAATATAAAACATGTTGATGCTGTAAAATATAAAAACATGTTGATGCTGTAAAATATAAAACACATGTTGATGCTGTAAAATATAAAAACACATGTTGATGCTGTAAAATATAAAAACACATGTTGATGCTGTAAAATATAAAACATGTTGATGCTGTAAAATATAAAAACATGTTGATGCTGTAAAATATAAAGTATTGCATACTAACAGGTTGATGGTGTTTGGGAGTTTATTGGGAGTTTGTTAGTAGTTTATTGGGAGTTGACTTGACAAAGTAAATTCTCCCCTTAACCAATCAGGATGAGGAGGGGGCGGGCAAACAACAGGAACACGGACAGGTGAAACGTGAGGAAAAAATAAAATATTGAACCACCAATAATTCTACCATTAGTGTAACAGGTGGGTAACGACCCAAATACAAAAACCCAGACCACAGGATTGGAGAACTTTCTCTACTTACACTAGTTCCAGCAGGAGATGTAGTCCAGCAGAGTAGCAGCAGGATGGGTTTGGGTATGAGCAGACAGGGTTAGGGTACTAGTAGACAGGGTTAGGGTACTAGCAGACAGGGTTAGGGTACGAGCAGACAGGGTTAGGGTAGGAGCAGACAGGGTTAGGGTACGAGCAGACAGGGTTAGGGTAGGAGCAGACAGGGTTAGGGTACTAGCAGACAGGGTTAGGGTACTAGTAGACAGGGTTAGGGTACTAGCAGAGAGGGTTAGGGTACGAGCAGACAGGGTTAGGGTACGAGCAGACAGGGTTAGGGTACTAGCAGACAGGGTTAGGGTAGGAGCAGACAGGGTTAGGGTAGGAGCAGACAGGGTTAGGGTACTAGTAGACAGGGTTAGGGAACTAGCAGACAGGGTTAGGGTATGAGCAGACAGGGTTAGGGTACTAGCAGAGAGGGTTAGGGTACGAGCAGACAGGGTTAGGGTAGGAATAGACAGGGTTAGGGTACTAGTAGACAGGGTTAGGGTAGGAGCAGACAGGGTTAGGGTACTACTAGACAGGGTTAGGGTACTACTAGACAGGGTTAGGGTACTAGTAGACAGGGTTAGGGTAGGAGCAGACAGGGTTAGGGTACTAGTAGACAGGGTTAGGGTACTACTAGACAGGGTTAGGGTACTAGTAGACAGCGATAGGGTACTAGTAGACAGGGTTAGGGTACTAGTAGACAGCGATAGGGTACTAGTAGACAGGGTTAGGGTACTAGTAGACAGTGATAGGGTACTAGTAGACAGGGTTAGGGTACTAGTAGACAGCGATAGGGTACTAGTAGACAGGGTTAGGGTACTAGTAGACAACGATAGGGTACTACTAGACAGGGTTAGGATACTACTAGACAGGGTTAGGGTACTAGTAGACAGCGATAGGGTACTAGTAGACAGGTTTAGGGTACTAGTAGACAACGATAGGGTACTACTAGACAGGGTTAGGGTACTACTAGACAGGGTTAGGGTACTAGTAGACAGCGATAGGGTACTAGTAGACAGGGTTAGGGTACTAGTAGACAGCGATAGGGTACTAGTAGACAGGGTTAGGGTACTAGTAGACAACGATAGGGTACTAGTAGACAGGGTTAGGGTACTAGTAGACAGCGATAGGGTACTAGTAGACAGGGTTAGGGTACTAGTAGACAGCGATAGGGTACTAGTAGACAGGGTTAGGGTACTAGTAGACAGCGATAGGGTACTAGTAGACAGGGTTAGGGTACTAGTAGACAGCGATAGGGTACTAGTAGACAGGGTTAGGGTACTAGTAGACAGCGATAGGGTACTAGTAGACAGGGTTAGGGTACTAGTAGACAGCGATAGGATACTACTAGACAGGGTTAGGGTACTTGTAGACAGCGATAGGGTACTAGTAGACAGGGTTAGGGTACTAGTAGACAGCGATAGGGTACTACTAGACAGGGTTAGGATACTACTAGACAGGGTTAGGGTACTAGTAGACAGCGATAGGGTACTAGTAGACAGGGTTAGGGTACTAGTAGACAGCGATAGGGTACTAGTAGACAGGGTTAGGGTACTACTAGACAGCGATAGGGTACTAGTAGACAGGGTTAGGGTACTAGTAGGGTTAGGCAGAGAGAGTGGTGGAGAGGGAAGGAGGTGACAATCAGAACCTGAACAAAATAAAGAAACTAAATCTGAAAATATGAGTTAATTTAACGATTAATTCATTGTCTGATTGAAAACATCAACTTTACTCAGCTGATAACTATATGTTAATACGTTATATTCTAAGTTATATTATAAGTTAAACACTGAAGATATTTGTTTAAATCTGAGCTGTTTCCTGATTATTTTTCTATATTTATATCAACTTTTCCTCAGAAGATGTAGTTTGACAGAGTTAAATGAAGAGGAAACGTCACCAAACTAATACGAGTTGAGGTTATAATCACGTCTTTGTCTTAAAGAACTTCACCAGCAGCAGAAAATAAAAAGAGCAGAATATTCAAGCAGAATATTCCTGGACTAACTCAACATTTACACAGTTCCATTCAGCAGCTTCTACGTTTACAGGAAAAGTCCAAATTAAAAGCAGTGAAGTGTCTGTTTTGCTGAATGTGAGCAGAGGTCAGAACAGATGTTGTTGTTTGAGCCACTACTTTAAAATCAGGATGTTCACTGCAGAACTTTCTAAGGGCATAAAAGATCAAATATTTCCAGCTGAGGTACAAAGCTCTGCAGGAGTTTGAAGTGGACTCAGAGGAGAACGGCTGATTTCAAATGATAAAAATATCCAGGTTTGAGATGTGAAGAAGAAGAATGGAGTCAGAAACTAAGCCAGAGCAGGTTGAACATTCCTGGAGCTTTACTTTACTTTTAAAGGAATAAAAGATATTTAATTTACTCATGAACATCAGTAAAACGTGGGATCATCTACAGAGTTGGTTCAAAATTAAATGATCTGTTTTAATGAAAGTACAGATGCTCATTTACATTTTTTCTGACTGATAATTAACTGTAGAATTTGATGCAGGTGATTTATAAACTGTCACCATATGCTCAGGCTCTTATTTTGAAGGCTGAAGACAGACAGGAAGTGAATTTAATGTTGGAGAAGATTCAGAATAAAACTTAAAGCAACTGGAGCATTTTATGAGTTATTTTTATAGTTTTATCCATAAACCTCAGTTCATCTTCTGCTGCATCAATTAAATATAAATTACTGAAGCTTTTTAGCTGGAAACTGGAGACAAAGATGTTGCTGAGACCTGATGTTAAACCAGATTAAACCTGATCTGAACCAGATTTAATCAGATTCAACCTAACATTGAACACCTAAGACACACACACACACACACACATCTGCTACTGATGATTATTGATGAACTGATGTTTATTGATTCTATTTCTCATTGATCAATAATCAATAAACAGACACTTGACTGAAGCAGATTTATCCACTAACATGTTAAGATGTTAAATAAATATCACTTTAAGATCCATTTAGAACAGATAGACATGAGATTAATTATTGATTATTGATAATCTATAACTGATATTATACATTAATAGTGATTATTGATCATCTATAGCTGATATTATATATTAATCCTCCAGGTTCAGGTTAATAAATGCAGGTAAATGAAGAGTTAATGTTGGTTCTTCCTCAGACTGAGGAACAGGGTTAACCCTCTTTCTGTCACTTGTTCCTGTTTAAATCACAACCCTTTAAAGCACAGAATTGCTACATGTGTAAAATGTGATGATTAACATCAGGGCGTCTGGATTCCTGGCCGTGTCCTTTAAAGGTGTTGAAGGACGTTCAGTGAGGACACGGTTGGGTTTATTGAGGTAAAACAGACTCCAGATCAGCCTGGCTGCTGCTGAACTGCAGCTTGACCTGTTTTCTGCTGTTATGGCTGCGTATTACAGCCAGTTCCACTTTGCTGAGCCCTGAGATTGAGCCCTTTAACGTTCAAACAGGTGTGACATTCACACAAGCTGTTGGCTTTGTCCTCGGCCACAAATCCACATCTCCACAGATGTAATGTTGTGTAGCAGCTGATGCTTGAGCAGGCAACAGGGAAAGAGCTCAATATATCAGCTGATTTCCTCAAGGTGAATAAACTGTGTTTCAGAACAAATACAGCGTTCACAGAACAAAGGAAACGGCTGGAAAACAGTGAATTATTACTAATTATATTCATATTATTATGAATAAAATGTGTGAGCAGCTTCATCAGCTCACACACACACACACACACACAAATCTGCTGCTTTTATTATATATTATATATATGTTATATATTATAACATGTAAAGATTGATTAAAGCTTCACTTCACACAGTGTGAGTTTAAAACTCTGGGCTGTTTGTTATCAAAGGGAACTAGTGATGAACTAAGGTTTTTCAAAATAAAAGCCCTAGATGAACAGGTTTTGTTCCTTTCTCCTTTTCCCCTTGCCTCAATTTATAAATATATTTGATCTATGTGTGTGTGTGTGTGTGTGTGTGTGTGTGTGTATGTTTTCTCAACAACAAGCTACTGTTTAAAAAATCAAAAATCTCTTATATTTTTAATCAATAAAGCTGTAGAATTGCCACCACTTCACTGTTGTAATGACTTTTCTTTTGCAGGGGTTGTATTATTTGAATGACAGCTGTTTGCTCCACATGTAGATTTGTTATTAGGACCTGGGCTTTATTCCAGGAAGGAGGTTTATAAAACTCTGAGTTAACTTACCCTGAGATGATAAACTCTGAGCAGCTGATCTGAATTAGTTCATCAACTCTGAGTATGTTTAAAAAGCCATGATGATATGAGTAACCATGGCAACGGCCATGACCGCAGAATAAACAGCTGTAGTTGTTTCATCTGGATAGAAGTAGAGGTATTAATGATTGAAGTGTAACAGCTGTCAGTTAGAATGGATGGACATATTTAACTCGACTATGACTGAACCTCACCATGATTTAATTGACTCTTAAACAAGTAAATATTCAGTATGAATCAATATTAATTCTGTTACTTCAATAGTAAAATAAACTAAATGTTGGTGGAACTCGTCCCTCATTTAATTTATCACTTTAACACTTCATACAGTGTTTTATTTTATACACATTTTTATTTTATACATATTAAAGTCATTTAAATTGTGATGATGTAAACACAAGCTCCCTATAAGGTATTAAGGGTTAGGGAGTGTCAGGCATTCAGCGAGTGGACGGGGGCCGGGGTTTAGAGCGCCGGCAGCAGAGGGTCGAGGCTTCTTCCACGGCTCCAGGTCGCCGGCTGCTTCAGAGTCTGGGAAGAAAAGAGGCCGGAGTGAGTGAAAACATGGAAACAGGCTTCTCTTCAGACTCACTGTCCTGCCGGCTTCTTCTGATGTGAGGGCAGTGAGTCCTTTATGCTGGGGCCAGGAACGAGCTGCAGCTGTGATTTCCCGGCTCCTCCCTCTTCTCAGGTGAGCTGCTGATGAGCCACCTTCTGGTTGGGGAGGGGCCCAGTGACAGACAGGGGCTCTGCAACAAAGTATGAAGCGTCAGCAGCAAAATAACCCAGTCTCTGAAGATTCTCTGGTGACGTAAAGTGTTTCTAATGATTTGAGCTTCGATGTGGATCAGACTGAGAATTAATGATGATCCGTGTTGAAGAGCTTCTTCATGAGGGAGGAGACGGGTAGAAACTAAACTAAACTACTACAGGTTAAACCTGTTAGCAGCAGGTGATGTTCAGTCTGTTACCATGGTGACTGAGTCTGTTCCCGCGGTGACAGAGTCTGTTACCATGGTGACTGAGTCTGTTCCCGCGGTGACTGAGTCAGAGTTTCAGTTTCCTCTCTTTCTGGAACAGATGACTCAGAATTTCCCTCATGTCAGGGTTAATTTAGTGAGTTTTCATATAACCTGCTTCCTGGAAAACCCCCAGGTGTTTTATATTGGGTTGTGTTGTCAGGGGTTGGTCCACCTCAGGCTGATCGGGGCTGCAGTGACTGATCCGGTCTTCCTTTGCTTTTCCTTGGTCCTGCCCTTTCATCCCTAGTTCCTCCTGAACCCTTGTGATGGACCTGGCTATGAAGCCAGTTCAGCTGACCTCCACTGGCCACATCTTCACTTTCTGGCCCCACCCCTCTGCTTCCGCCTCATCAATGGCGTCCTCCAGGGGACTGTTAACTCAACGATGAAGACACATTGGCAGGATCTAAACCAGAGGACCAGGTCTGGTCTCAGCTTGGTTGCTGCTATCTCTGCTGGGAGAGTGAGCCTCTGGTCCAGGTCCACCAGCATCTGTCAGTCCTGGTCTATGTTCAACAGGTCTCTGGAGGTGGTCTTCTTTGCTACGGTAGCTCAGGTGTTTAGAGGCGTGACATTGATGGCCTCTCTTCTGCTCTGAAGTTCTGCAACCACGCACTTCAAAACCTGGTTGTAGCGCCAAGCGTGGATGGAGGTTGGTTGGAGAAAGAAGGACCTCACATATTGTTGTAGTTGTTGTGGGTGTAGTTGTAGTTGTGGTTGTAGGTGTAGTTATGGGTGTAGGTGTAGTTATGGGTGTAGGTGTAGTTATACACTCAGCAGCCACTTTATTAGGTCCACCATGCTAGTAACGGGTTGGACCCCTTTTGCCTTCAGAACTGCCTCAATTCTTGGTGGCATAGATTCAACAAGGTGCTGGAAGCATTCCTCAGAGAGTTTGGTCCATATTGACATGATGGCATCACACAGTTGCTGCAGATTTGTCGGCTGCACATCCATGATGTGAATCTCCCGTTCCACCACATCCCAAAGATGCTCTATTGGATTGAGATCTGGTGACTGTGGAGGCCATTTGAGTACAGTGAACTCATTGTCATGTTCAAGAAACCAGTCTGAGATGATTCCAGCTTTATGACATTATCCTGCTGAAAGTAGCATCAGAAGTTGGGTACATTGTGGTCATAAAGGGATGGACATGGTCAGCAACAATACTCAGGTAGGCTGTGGCGTTGCAACGATGCTCAATTGGTACCAAGGGGCCCAAAGAGTGCCAAGAAAATATTCCCCACACCATTACACCACCACCACCAGCCTGAACCGTTGATACAAGGCAGGATGGATCCATGCTTTCATGTTGTTGACGCCAAATTCTGACCCTACCATCCGAATGTCGCAGCAGAAATCCAGACTCATCAGACCAGGCAACGTTTTTCCAATCTTCTATTGTCCAATTTCGATGAGCTTGTGCAAATTGTAGCCTCAGTTTCCTGTTCTTAGCTGAAAGGAGTGGCACCCGGCGTGGTCTTCTGCTGCTGTAGCCCATCTGCCCACAGAACTGCCGCTCACTGGATATTTGTTCTTTTTGGGACCATTCTCTGTAAACCCTAGAGATGGTTGTGTGTGAAAATCCCAGTAGATCAGCAGTTTCTGAAATACTCAGACCAGCCCTTCTGGCACCAACAACCATGCCACGTTCAAAGTCACTCAAATCACCTTTCTTCCCCAAACTGATGCTGGTTTGAACTGCAGGAGATTGTCTTGACCATGTCTACATGCCTAAATGCACTGAGTTGCTGCCATGTGATTGGCTGATTAGAAATTAGTGTTAACGAGCAGTTGGACAGGTGGACCTAATAAAGTGGCCAGTGAGTGTAGTTGTGGATGTAGTTGTAGTTGTAGGTGTAGTTATGGGTGTAGGTGTAGTTGTAGTTATGGGTGTAGGTGTAGTTGTAGTTATGGGTGTAGTTGTAGGTGTAGTTATGGGTGTAGGTGTAGTTGTAGTTATGGGTGTAGTTGTAGTTGTAGGTGTAGTTATGGGTGTAGTTGTAGTTGTAGTTATGGGTGTAGTTGTAGTTGTAGTTATGGGTGTAGGTGTAGTTGTAGCTGTAGTTATGGGTGTAGGTGTAGGTGTAGTTGTAGTTATGGGTGTAGGTGTAGTTGTAGTTATGGGTGTAGGTGTAGTTGTAGTTGTAGTTGTAGGTGTAGTTATGGGTGTAGTTGTAGTTGTAGTTATGGGTGTAGTTGTAGTTGTAGTTATGGCTGTAGGTGTAGTTGTAGTTATGGGTGTAGGTGTAGTTGTAGCTGTAGTTATGGGTGTAGGTGTAGGTGTAGTTGTAGTTATGGTGGGTGTAGGTGTAGTTGTAGTTATGGGTGTAGGTGTAGTTGTAGTTGTAGTTATGGGTGTAGGTGTAGGTGTAGTTGTAGTTATGGGTGTAGGTGTAGTTGTAGTTATGGGTGTAGGTGTAGTTGTAGTTGTAGCTATGGGTGTAGGTGTAGTTGTAGAGGCGTGTGTGTGTGTGTGTGCGTGTGTGTGTGTGCGTGTGTGTGCGTGTGTGTATGTGTGTGTGCGTGTGTGTGTGTGCGTGTGTGTGTGCGTGTGTGTGTGTGTGTGTGTGCGTGTGTGTGTGTGCGTGTGTGTGTGTGTGCGTGTGTGTGTGTGTGTGTGGTATTAATATTATAGTAAATCATCTGTTTTCTTCTGTTTTATATCAATGAAGCTGAATATTTGTATCATTTTTTGATTAAATCAGCTCCAGTTATTTTCATCGACCAATAATCAACAAACTAATTGAAACAGAAAATACCTTGAGGTTCCCTCATTACTGTGTAAATGTGTTTTCAGGTGTGATTAGTTTTTTAATGGTGTGATGTTATCAGAGTCAGATAAGCAGGTTGTGAGGTCACAGATTACAGCTGGACAAACAGGAAGAGGAAAACAATTTTACAGGACACTTGTTTTGCTTTAGAGAATAACTTTCCTCTCATGGTTTCATGACTTGGTTTCTAATAAAATCTCCCTGGTGTGTGTGTGTGTGTGTGTGTGTGTGTGTGTGTGTGTGTGAACCTGTGATTTATTCACACTGATGCTCGACATTTTTCCTTTTCGGCGGCTTGAAGCAGCTCGATTTGTTTATCAAAAGCTGATAGAAAAAGTGTAATTCATCGTGGAATGAAGCCGCTCATTGCAGTCAGTGAACATGAAAATTGGATTCAGGTAGATAAGTCAAATCTGTGGCTCGGATCCTTTTACTGTTGACCTGAGAGGAGGTGGAGCTGCTTCCATACAGATCAGCCATTAATGTTTATTTACTCCACTAAGCTGCTGCCTCACAAACACCAGCACATTCAACAGGAAGATTTCCTGCAATTAAATGCATTTACCTGCACTTTTCCTTCTCAAACACAATCATTACACATTAGACTTTATATTGAGCCTGAACAACAGGGCGAGGAAACATGAAGTAATAGACTTTACATTAGATTCACAACAGCTGGACAACATGGATCCAGATGTGTATTTTATCCTTTAGTTCAGAACATGTTAATAATCATGAAACTTTTCCCAGAACAAACACACGACTTAAAACATCAGCAGCAAGATTTGATTCAAACATGGACGAATGTCTCCATGAAAACACAGAAATGTCACAAACCTGCAGGAAACATCCTCAGAAAGGTGAGATACCTACTGAAGCATCTACTGAAGCATCTACTGAAGCATCTACTGAAACATCTACTGAAACATCTACTGAAACATCTACTGAAACACCTACTGAAACATCTACTGAAACATCTACTGAAACACCTACTGAAACACCTACTGAAACATCTATTGAAACACCTACTGAAACATCTACTGAAACATCTATTGAAACATCTATTGAAACATCTATTGAAACATCTATTGAAACATCTACCGAAACATCTACCGAAACATCTACCGAAACACCTACCGAAACATCTACCGAAACACCTACCGAAACACCTACCGAAACACCTACCGAAACATCTACCGAAACACCTACTGAAACACCTACTGAAACATCTACTGAAACATCTACTGAAACATCTATTGAAACATCTACCGAAACATCTACCGAAACACCTACCGAAACATCTACCGAAACACCTACCGAAACACCTACTGAAACACCTACTGAAACATCTACTGAAACATCTACTGAAACATCTATTGAAACATCTACTGAAACATCTACTGAAACACCTACTGAAACATCTACTGAAACATCTACTGAAACACCTACTGAAACATCTACTGAAACATCTACTGAAACACCTACTGAAACATCTACTGAAACATCTACTGAAACATCTACTGAAACATTAGTGTGTTATTAGTGTGTATTAATGTGTATTGGTGTGTATTAGTGTGTATGAATGTGTATTAGTGTGTATTAGTGTGTATAACAACATCTACCGAAACACCTACCGAAACACCTACTGAAACACCTACTGAAACATCTACTGAAACATCTACTGAAACATCTATTGAAACATCTACTGAAACATCTACTGAAAGTGTGTATTGTGACACCAATACACACTAATACACACCAATACACTAATACACACCAATACACACCAATACACTAACACACACCAATACACACCAATACACACCAATACACACTAATACACACTAATACACACCAATACACTAATACACACCAATACACACCAATACACACTAATACACACTAATACACACCAATACACTAATACACACCAATACACACTAATACACACCAATACACACCAATACACACTAATACACACGAATACAGCACCTACTGAAACATCTACTGAAACATCTACTGAAACATCTACTGAAACATTAGTGTGTTATTAGTGTGTATTAATGTGTATTGGTGTGTATTAGTGTGTATGAATGTGTATTAGTGTGTATTAGTGTGTATTAGTGTGTATTAGTGTGTATTGGTGTGTATTAGTGTATTGGTGTGTATTGGTGTGTATTAGTGTTTTGGTGTGTATTAGTGTGTATTAGTGTTTTGGTGTGTATTAGTGTGTATTAGTGTATTGGTGTGTATTGGTGTGTATTAGTGTATTGGTGTGTATTAGTGTGTATTAGTGTGTATTGGTGTGTATTAGTGTGTATTGGTGTGTTTTAGTGTGTATTAGTGTGTATTGTGTGTATTGGTGTGTATTAGTGTCTATTGGTGTGTATTAGTGTGTATTGGTGTGTATTAGTGTGTATTAGTGTATATTGGTGTCTATTAGTGTGTATTGTGTGTATTGGTGTGTATTGGTGTGTATTAGTGTATTGGTGTGTATTAGTGTGTATTAGTGTGTATTGGTGTGTATTAGTGTGTATTGGTGTGTATTAGTGTGTATTAGTGTGTATTGGTGTGTATTAGTGTGTATTGTGTGTATTGGTGTGTATTTGTGTGTATTAGTGTATTGGCGTGTATTAGTGTGTATTAGTGTGTATTGGTGTGTATTAGTGTGTATTGGTGTGTATCAGTGTGTATCAGTGTGTTTTAGTGTGTATTGTGTGTATTGGTGTGTATTAGTGTATTGGTGTGTATTAGTGTGTATTGGTGTGTATTGGTGTGTATTGGTGTGTATTAGTGTGTATTGGTGTGTATTGGTGTGTATTGGTGTGTATTAGTGTATTGGTGTGTATTGGTGTGTATTAGTGTATTGGTGTGTATCAGTGTGTACTGGTGTGTATTGGTGTGTATTAGTGTATTAGTGTGTATTAGTGTGTATTAGTGTGTATTGGTGTGTATTGGTGTGTATTAGTGTATTGGTGTGTATTAGTGTGTATTAGTGTGTATTGGTGTGTATTAGTGTATTCGTGTGTATTAGTGTGTATTGGTGTGTATTGGTGTGTATTAGTGTGTATTGGTGTGTATTAGTGTATTGGTGTGTATTAGTGTGTATTAGTGTGTATTGGTGTGTATTGGTGTGTATTGGTGTGTGTTAGTGTATTGGTGTGTATTGGTGTGTATTAGTGTATTGGTGTGTATTAGTGTGTATTGGTGTGTATTGGTGTGTATTAGTGTGTATTGGTGTGTATTGGTGTGTATTAGTGTATTGGTGTGTATTAGTGTGTATTAGGGTGTATTGGTGTGTATTAGTGTATTGGTGTGTATTAGTGTGTATTGGTGTGTATTGGTGTGTATTAGTGTATTCGTGTGTATTAGTGTGTATTGGTGTGTATTAGTGTATTCGTGTGTATTAGTGTGTATTGGTGTGTATTGGTGTGTATTAGTGTATTGGTGTGTATTAGTGTGTATTAGTGTGTATTGGTGTGTATTGGTGTGTATTGGTGTGTATTAGTGTGTATTGGTGTGTATTAGTGTGTATTAGTGTGTATTGGTGTGTATTAGTGTATTGGTGTGTATTAGTGTATTGGTGTGTATCAGTGTGTACTGGTGTGTATTGGTGTGTATTAGTGTATTAGTGTGTATTAGTGTGTATTAGTGTGTATTGGTGTGTATTGGTGTGTATTAGTGTATTGGTGTGTATTAGTGTGTATTAGTGTGTATTGGTGTGTATTAGTGTATTCGTGTGTATTAGTGTGTATTGGTGTGTATTGGTGTGTATTAGTGTGTATTGGTGTGTATTAGTGTATTGTTGTGTATTAGTGTGTATTAGTGTGTATTGGTGTGTATTGGTGTGTATTGGTGTGTATTGGTGTGTATTAGTGTATTGGTGTGTATTGGTGTGTATTAGTGTATTGGTGTGTATTAGTGTGTATTGGTGTGTATTGGTGTGTATTAGTGTGTATTGGTGTGTATTGGTGTGTATTAGTGTATTGGTGTGTATTAGTGTGTATTAGGGTGTATTGGTGTGTATTAGTGTATTGGTGTGTATTAGTGTGTATTGGTGTGTATTGGTGTGTATTAGTGTATTCGTGTGTATTAGTGTGTATTGGTGTGTATTGGTGTGTATTAGTGTATTGGTGTGTATTAGTGTGTATTAGTGTGTATTGGTGTGTATTGGTGTGCATTAGTGTGTACTGGTGTGTATTGGTGTGTATTGGTGTGTATTAGTGTATTGGTGTGTATTAGTGTGTATTGGTGTGTATTGGTGTGTATTGGTGTGTATTGGTGTATTGGTGTGTATTAGTGTGTATTAGTGTGTATTAGGGTGTATTGGTGTGTATTAGTGTATTGATGTGTATTAGTGTGTATTGGTGTGTATTGGTGTGTATTAGTGTATTTGTGTGTATTAGTGTGTATTGGTGTGTATTGGTGTGTATTAGTGTATTGGTGTGTATTAGTGTGTATTGGTGTGTATTGGTGTGTATTGGTGTGTATTAGTGTATTGGTGTGTATTGGTGTGTATTAGTGTGTATTAGTGTGTATTGGTGTGTATTGGTGTGTATTGGTGTGTATTAGTGTATTGGTGTGTATTGGTGTGTATTAGTGTGTATTAGTGTGTATTGGTGTGTATTGGTGTGTATTAGTGTGTATTGGTGTGTATTGGTGTGTATTGGTGTGTATTGGTGTGTATTAGTGTATTGGTGTGTATTGGTGTGTATTAGTGTATTGGTGTGTATTAGTGTGTACTGGTGTGTATTGGTGTGTATTGGTGTGTATTAGTGTATTAGTGTGTATTAGTGTGTATTGGTATTGGTGTGTATTGGTGTGTATTAGTGTATTGGTGTGTATTAGTGTGTATTGGTGTGTATTAGTGTGTATTGGTGTGTATTAGTGTATTGGTGTGTATTGGTGTGTATTAGTGTGTATTAGTGTGTATTGGTGTTGTACTGGCTAAAAACAGGTTTTTGGCTTTTCCAGTAGCCCAAGTCCTATCCGTTTTTCTCCAGTTGAGAAGGCAGGCCTCAGTGTCAGACTCACACCCTTAATTAATCCAGTGAGATGAGTTGTTTCCAAATGTTGCCGTCTTTATTACAAAATAAAATAAATACAAACAAAAGGATGCAATGGGATGCAAGATGATACTACAGAAATTAAATAGCACAACTGCAGGTAAGTTTAACGCAGGTGAGCAGCGTGCGACTGTCGTATGCGGGCGAGGTCAATGACTGTATCGCTGCGCCTGCCATCCTCCAGTCATGCGCCAATGGGCATCCATTTATGCCGCTTTGGTGGCACCATCTCACCACCTATAGAGGGCGCACTCTCACAAAATGCAGAAAACAACAAAACATGAGTGCAAGTCAAATAAACTGAAATGTGGCTCCTACACACCGGCCCCTTAATTGTTATCCAAGAATCAATTATCTTTTAATCTACAGAAAAGGAGCCAAGTTATAAAGCATCTATTAGCTATGCATAACAAAAGATTAGCCAAAATAGGGGCATTATCAATAATGTAAGCATGTAATTCAAATGAAATGACTAAATAACACTACTCTCCTGTATACAGTGTCATCAGGAACATCATTGGGTTTCATCATCAGGGTTCATCATCAGCCTCAAGGAGGCGGCACAGCTTGGTGATGGGTCTCTCAAGGACCGACGTCTTGGTCTTCAGCTTCACAGACCTGACCAGGCCTCTTGCATCCGATGTGGTCTCCAGTACTCTTCCTAGCAGCCAGGAACCTCGTGGAGCATTGGGATCGACCACCATGACAATGTCTCCTACGTTGAAGTTCTTCTTCGTGCCCGTCCATTTCTGCCTTTCTTGGAGCAGTAGAAGATATTCCTTGGTCCATCTGCACCAGAAGACATCGGCCATGTACTGGACCTGTTTCCAGCGGCGCTTGGCATAGATGTCGGACTTCTGGAAGAGTCCAGGGGGCAGAGTGGGCATGGTCTTCAGCAAAAGGAGGTGATTGGGCGTCAACGGCTCCAGGTCTTGGGGGTCTGAGGACACTATGGAAAGGGGGCGGCTATTCAGGATTGCCTCCACCTCACAGAACAGGGTCTGAAGGCCTTCATCATCGGTAGTTTGCTGATGCATAGTGGAGTTGAGCACCTGACGGACGGATCGTATGAGCCTTTCCCAGACTCCGCCATGGTGTGATGCAGCGGGTGGGTTGAAACTCCATTCAATGCCATCAGGAAGCAGGGCGTCTTGGATTTTCCTCTGATTGAGAGACATCAGGGCCTTCTTGAGCTCTGCATGCGCACCCACCAGGTTCGTCCCATTGTCAGACCTGATGTGCTTGACTTGGCCTCTCCTGCACACAAATCTCCTCAGAGCATGAATACATGAGTCTGTGTCCAATGTATATGCAATTTCCAAATGGACGGCTCTGCTGGACATACAAGTAAAGAGGACTCCATACCTTTTGATGGTGCTTCTCCCACGCCTCACCTCAATCGGGCCAAAGTAGTCCAGTCCAACATTGGTGAAAGGTGGTAGGTCAGGTAGGATTCTTTCCAGGGGCAAGTCAGCCATTTTCTGCTGACCTACTTTGCCTCTCACACGGCGACATGTGACACACTTGGAAAGAACCTTTCTTGCTACAGAGTTTCCCTTTACAACCCAGTACCTCTTGCGGAGCTCTGAAAGCATGTGGTTTCTGCCACTGTGTCCACTACGTTCATGAATGTGTCGCAACAGCAGCACTGAGATGTGTGAATCTGTGGGCAAGATGCAGGGGTGTTTAGTCTCCTCTGGCATTGCGGATCTATGTAGTCTGCCACCTACCCTCAAGAGGCCATCATCCAGTACAGGATCGAGCCTACGCAGCCTACTGCTGCTGGATACTCTGGGAGGAGTCATCTGCAATGTTAAGAGTTCATTAGAGAAAGTTTGTTTCTGAACGTACATGACAACTGCTCTTTCTGCATATGCTAGATCGATCACAGTTAAGTGCTTAAGTGAGGTGAGCGCTTTTCCTTTTTTCATTTTCAGCATCAAAAATGTCATCAGCTTGAGGTACCAAGCTACAGCCTTTAGGAGGCTGGTCCAGTTTGAGAAATACGTGATAAGCTGGTCAGTAGGAGTTTCAGAATTCACCGTGGCTGTGAACACTGTAGTGGTTTTCCTAACCTCTGGATCATCCTGAAGCATGGGGCCCTGTGCCTGCTCTACTGGCCAACTTTCCTCTGATCTCCATAGAAACTTTGGAGCATGCATCCATCTCTCCCGCTCCATGAATTTTCTGGCATTCAACCCTCTGGATGCGTCGTCAGCAGGATTTTCTTTACTGCCTACATATCTCCATTGCAATAGCTCTGTGTTGTCTCGTATAAATGAGACTCTGTTGGCCACATAGGTTTTAAATCTGGCTTGGTCATTGGCGATGTACTTTAAGACTGTTTGGCTATCTGTCCAGAACACTGAGGGTCCTAAGTCCAGGTGTAATTCTTTCCTCAACATTCTGTCCACTTTCACTGACAGAGCAGCAGCCGCCAGCTCCAGTCTCGGCACTGTGATGTTCTTTAAGGGCAGCACTCTTGACTTGCTAAGGACAAAGGTGACATGAACCACATTTTTTTTGTTCACCTGTCTGATGTAGCTCACAGAGCCATAGCCACTCTCACTGGCGTCTGCAAAGTGGTGCAGTTCGGCACACTTGGTTAGTCCAAAGCCCTCTGGTTTCAGACAGCGCGGCACACTGAAGCCTTTGACCATCTCCAAGCTGCTGGTCCACTCCGTCCATCGCTTTGATATGGCTCGTGGCAGTGGCTCGTCCCATCCAAAGCCTGCCTGACAGAGCTCCTGTAGCAGCTGTTTGGCTGGGAGAATGAGAGGGGCAAGAAAACCAAGTGGATCAAAGATAGAGCTGACAACAGACAATATGCCTCTGCGTGTATGGGGCTTTTGTTTGAGGTTGATGTTGAACTGAAAGCTGTCTGAGTCTACACACCATTGCAGGCCCAATGCTCGCTCAATTGGCAGACTGTCTTTGTCAAGATCAAGGGACTTAATGTCTTTGGCTCTGTGCTGTTTCGGAATGGATACTAGCACTGCGCGGCTATTGCTCACCCACTGAGTTAGCTGGAACCCACCTTTACTGCATAATGCAGTGAGATCTCTTACCAGCTGGATGGCATCAGACTCTCTGGCCACTGATCTGGCACAGTCGTCGACATAAAAGTTGTTCTTTATGGTCTCTGCTACCTGAGGGGAGAAGCAACTTTCATGATCAGTGGCAGTTCTCTGGAGAGCGTATGTGGCGATACTAGGGGAAGACACGGCGCCAAAGATGTGCACAAGCATCCTATATTCTTTTGGGGTCTGACTGGTGTCACCTTGAGGCCACCAGAGGAATCGCAGGTAGTCGACATCAGACTTTGCCACTCTTACCTGATGGAACATCAACTTGATGTCAGCCATGATTCCAATGGGCTCTCTGCGAAACCTCATGATGACTCCAAGGAGAGTGTTGGTGAGGTCTGGACCCTGTAACAGTTCTGTGTTGAGTGACACGCCTTGGAATGACGCAGCGCAATCAAACACTACTCTGAGTTTTTTCTTTTTAGGGTGGTAGACCCCGTGGTGTGGCAAGTACCATGTTGCTCCTGGTGGCTGCAGGAGTTCCTCCTGTGGGACTTCCTCAGCGTAGTTGTTCTCAAAGATGTCAGTGAGAAATGTCATGTACTCCTGTTTGAACTGCTCATTCCTTGACATTTTCCTTTTGAGACTATTCAGACGGTGTTCTGCCATTTTCCTATTACTTGGCATGTGCACGTTTGTTTTCCTGAAGGGCAGTCTCAAACTGTAGTGGCCATTCTCCAGTACTGCCTCATTTGCCATGGTCAAGAATGTTTTGTCCTCAACAGACATTTCTGTCTTTTCCTCAGATGCGTTTTCCTGGAAGTCCTGGTTGTACTGCAAGATTAGCAGCTTCTCTAGACCCTCAACAGAGATCCTATTGACGGTTACACTTGTAGTACCAGCAGTACTTCTCAATGGCCCATTTACCACCCACCCTAGCAATGTTCTAAATGCATAGGGACCCCCATTTTGGCTATTTATTACCTCCCATGGCTCAAGTAGGTGTGGAGCATTCGTGCCAATCAACAGTTCCACTTTTGAACTAATGGAAGGAATGGTGACCTTACCCAAGTACGCCCAATGCGCCAGGTCACCTTGCTTGGGGATGCTGCTATTAGTTACTGGCATGTTCTTTTGAGTCAAGGTGCCAGGAAGACGGAAGAACGTGTCGCTGTCCAGTGCTGAAACTTCCAATCCTGATACAACATGCGTTGGGACTGATGTTTTCTGACTCATAGTGCGCAGAAGTACGTTTGTCTTTTTTCCTGTCAGTTTGAGACGTGTCATGAGCTCCTCTGAGCAGAAGGTGGCAGAAGACCCAGGATCCAGCAGAGCGTACGTTTGTATGACATGGCTGCCCTTTGCTGCCTTGACCTTGACTGGGACAACGGAAAGTACACTTTCATGATCTCCGGCCCCTATATGACCACATGACTCTGCTACACTTTTAGATAGGCTGTCTGTATCCTTGGTTAAAATGTGGAGGATACTGGGATGGGTTCGCTTGCACACTTTACAGGTAAGACGTCTAGTACAATCTTTACTAATGTGCCCTGGGGTGAGACATCCATAGCAGATGCCCTTCATCTTTAAGAAGCTTAGCTTGTCTCTATGAGCCTGTTTTGTGAACTTCTGACAGGAATCTAGTGTATGTTTAGAGCTGCAAAAGTCACATGATGGGTTTGATGGGTCAGGTTTTGCTGCTTTAACAGGTGCTACACTAGTGACATAGCTACTGCTAGAGGGCGTGGGTGGCCGTGGCTTAACAGGAGCTTTTGCCTTTCCTTTGACAGCTGGCTGATCTCGGAGATCACCAAACATTGGGTCATCTGCTATGCGAGCCTGTATTTCCATAAACGAGACTAGATCTAAGATTCTTACCCTGCTCGACCGTTGTTGTTGTAGCTCAAACGCCTTGCTGCGCCATTTCTCCCTGAGCTTGTATGGCAACTTCACAACAATGCCTTTCATGGTGGATATGGTGTCCAGCTCCTCCATATAAGACATCTCCTCCATTGCGTTGCAACAGCTCCTCAGGAACATGGCGAAATCCTGCAGGGACTTGGCATCCTGTGGTTTGATCTGAGGCCATGAGAGGGCCTTTTCCAAATAGGCACAAGAGATCCTGTACTCATTGTCAAAGTTTTCCTTCAATAATTTTAGAGCCTTTTGGTATCCTCTACTCGGTTCCATATATTCACAGCTCATAACTAGCCGTTGAGCTTGGCCCTTTGTGTACTGTACAAGATACTGTAGTCGGTCTCTGTAGTTATCAGTTTTTCTTTCAATCATATTTTGAAAACTATGAATGAATGACCTGTACTCAAGTACCTCACCATTAAACACTGGAAGGCTGCCCTGTGGCAAAGTGGACGACAGTTGTTGCTTCATCAGCAGTCTGGTCAATTCATTTTGGTTTTCCAATACCTTTACCATATGACTGTCATGCAGTGAGCTGGACGTAGAGGGTGTTTGGGTCTGAGACTGTGACTGGAGCTGAGGTGGCGGTTGAGGCTGAAGTTGAAGCTGAGGCTGTAGTGGAGGCCGAGGCTGCGACTGCAGTTGAGACTGAGACTGGAGCCATGGTGAGAGCTGAGGCTGTGGTTGATGCTGTGGTGGCTGCGGACGAGGTTGTGGCACAGGTGGCTGAGGCTGCAGTTGAGGTTGCAGTTGCTGAAGCTGCAGGTGAGGCCTATGTGGGATCTGAGAATGAGCCTGCAGTGGCTGTAGAGGACATGGCTGCTGTGGAGGCTGAGGCAGGGGTAGTGTCCGAGACTGCTGAGGAGCTTGTGGTGGTCCAGGCAGAGGCTGCAGTGGTTGCGGTGATTGGAGTGGTAGTTGCAGAGATGGGGGTAGCTGTGGCATTATAGGCTGTGCTGAAGCCTGAAGAAACGGCTGAGGGACATAGGTGTTCTGTGTATCAATAGGCAAAATGCTTTGAGCTGAACTAACAGCGGATTGAGTTACAGGGGAAATGTTCGAGTGACCTCCATAGGAAAAACTGTGCACTGGCTCTGATGTGTACTGCATAAGGTCACTACTAGTGGGCCTAGGTTGAGATGCTGGTCTGCTGTGCTTTAAGTTAAGCAGGGGGAAATTAACATGGGCAGCACCTGCTCTAGGCTTAACTGAGGGGGTGTCATGAAATGAAATTGGGCTTTCTAAGTCTTCATCAAAGGGTGCAGGTTGTGACGCTCTTTCTCCCAGCACAGATACACGCGTTATGTCCAAATTGAACGGAATGGGACCAAGAGGGTTGTATTCCGCAGCTTTTAGATAATTAATTTTTGCATTGGCTGCATCCAATTCAGTGCTAAGCTCCAGTGCTTCTCTTTGCCTGCGCAATATTTCCTCCTGCTCCTCAATAGCGTGTTTTTGCTGCAGCTTAGACGCTTTGGCCAGTAAAGCTTCTCGTTCTGCTTCTGCATTGATGCGTAATGATCTAGTGGAGGACTGGGATCTGCCTGATGAAGCGCTGGACCTGTGTGATCGCGCATCAAGAAAGTCCAGGTCCATTCGGGCTTTGGCATCAGGATCAAAGGGGGCCGGTTCATGAGCCGGGGCTGATTCATGCTCGGCAGAGGATGTAACTACAGCTGCGTTGGGGGAGCTAGGATGTTCAACAGAGGAAATCCAATGCGACACCTTATCAATAAATGCATTAATGTCTGCAAGCTTCGGTTTATACCATTTTTCCTCATCTACGGCGCGTGCCTTTTCATCAAGCATTTCCGCATAGGATGCATGCAACGCTTTGAAGTCGTCCAGAAATTCATAAAACTTTGTCATATTTTGTTTAACTTCTTCAATAAAGTCTTTCTCCGTCATTAAATCATTCACGATGTTAATTCTCCTGGTAATGTGGGACAACTTCCCCGATCTCGCTTTGTTCATACGCGTCACTGATTCCTCCACGTTTGCAACAGGTGTCTCTAATTCCTTTAATTCAGCCATTGTTCAAAAATAAAGTTTCCAAAAAGTCACAAAAATAATAAAGTTCTTCTTTTCAGTTATCTCAAAGTCCCATAAAGTTCAAAAAGTTATTTTTTCTTTTAAAATAAAAACGCGAGTTGTATTTATCGCTCCAATTGTTTGGCCACGCCAATTATCTTCAAAAATAGGGATTCAAAGGGTATTTTCCATAAAATCACGAACCAAACTGCCTTCTAAATAATTAAAGGATTTTTATCCAACGAAAAAATGTTCAATCTTGTACCAGTTGGCCGTACATACCCCGAACGAAGTGATTCCTTTTGTTCCTTTGTTTCCTTTCCGTGCGTAATGGCCGACAATCCTGTTGTCCTCCAGCGCGCATTGGAAAAGTTTCTCCGTGGTAATCTAAAGTGATCCAAAGAAGTCCCACGAAGTTGCAGCAGTCATTGACTAATTGTACTGGCTAAAAACAGGTTTTTGGCTTTTCCAGTAGCCCAAGTCCTATCCGTTTTTCTCCAGTTGAGAAGGCAGGCCTCAGTGTCAGACTCACACCCTTAATTAATCCAGTGAGATGAGTTGTTTCCAAATGTTGCCGTCTTTATTACAAAATAAAATAAATACAAACAAAAGGATGCAATGGGATGCAAGATGATACTACAGAAATTAAATAGCACAACTGCAGGTAAGTTTAACGCAGGTGAGCAGCGTGCGACTGTCGTATGCGGGCGAGGTCAATGACTGTATCGCTGCGCCTGCCATCCTCCAGTCATGCGCCAATGGGCATCCATTTATGCCGCTTTGGTGGCACCATCTCACCACCTATAGAGGGCGCACTCTCACAAAATGCAGAAAACAACAAAACATGAGTGCAAGTCAAATAAACTGAAATGTGGCTCCTACAGGTGTGTATTGGTGTGTATTGGTGTGTATTAGTGTATTGGTGTGTATTGGTGTGTATTGGTGTGTATTAGTGTATTGGTGTGTATTAGTGTGTACAGGTGTGTATTGGTGTGTATTGGTGTATTGGTGTGTATTGGTGTGTATTGGTGTGTATTAGTGTATTGGTGTGTATTAGTGTGTACTGGTGTGTATTGGTGTGTATTGGTGTGTATTAGTGTATTGGTGTGTATTAGTGTGTATTGGTGTGTATTGGTGTGTATTAGTGTATTGGTGTGTATTAGTGTGTATTAGTGTGTATTGGTGTGTATTAGTGTATTGGTGTGTATTAGTGTGTATTGGTGTGTATTGGTGTGTATTAGTGTGTATTGGTGTGTATTAGTGTATTGGTCTGTATTAGTGTGTATTGGTGTGTATTGGTGTGTATTAGTGTGTATTAGTGTGTATTAGTGTATTGGTGTGTATTGGTGTGTATTAGTGTATTGGTGTGTATTAGTGTGTATTAGTGTATTGGTGTGTATTAGTGTGTATTAGTGTGTATTGGTGTGTATTGGTGTGTATTAGTGTATTGGTGTGTATTAGTGTGTATTGGTGTGTATTGGTGTGTATTGGTGTGTATTAGTGTATTGGTGTGTATTGGTGTGTATTGGTGTGTATTAGTGTATTGGTGTGCATTAGTGTGTACTGGTGTGTATTGGTGTGTATTGGTGTGTATTAGTGTATTGGTGTGTATTAGTGTGTATTGGTGTGTATTGGTGTGTATTGGTGTGTATTAGTGTATTGGTGTGTATTAGTGTGTATTAGGGTGTATTGGTGTGTATTGGTGTGTATTGGTGTGTATTGGTGTGTATTAGTGTATTGGTATTGGTGTGTATTAGTGTGTACTGGTGTGTATTGGTGTGTATTGGTGTGTATTAGTGTATTAGTGTGTATTAGTGTGTATTGGTATTGGTGTGTATTGGTGTGTATTAGTGTATTGGTGTGTATTAGTGTGTATTGGTGTGTATTAGTGTGTATTGGTGTGTATTAGTGTATTGGTGTGTATTGGTGTGTATTAGTGTGTATTAGTGTGTATTGGTGTGTATTAGTGTGTATTGGTGTGTATTGGTGTGTATTGGTGTGTATTGGTGTGTATTAGTGTATTGGTGTGTATTGGTGTGTATTGGTGTGTATTAGTGTATTGGTGTGTATTAGTGTGTACAGGTGTGTATTGGTGTGTATTGGTGTGTATTAGTGTATTAGTGTGTATTAGTGTGTATTGGTATTGGTGTGTATTGGTGTGTATTAGTGTATTGGTGTGTATTAGTGTGTATTAGTGTGTATTGGTGTGTATTGGTGTGTATTAGTGTGTATTGGTGTGTATTAGTGTATTGGTGTGTATTGGTGTGTATTGGTGTGTATTGGTGTGTATTAGTGTATTGGTGTGTATTGGTGTGTATTAGTGTATTGGTGTGTATTAGTGTGTATTAGTGTATTGGTGTGTATTGGTGTGTATTAGTGTATTGGTGTGTATTGGTGTGTATTAGTGTTTTGGTGTGTATTAGTGTGTATTAGTGTTTTGGTGTGTATTAGTGTGTATTAGTGTATTGGTGTGTATTGGTGTGTATTAGTGTTTTGGTGTGTATTAGTGTGTGTTAGTGTATTGGTGTGTATTAGTGTGTATTAGTGTGTATTGGTGTGTATTGGTGTGTATTAGTGTATTGGTGTGTATTGGTGTGTATTGGTGTGTATTAGTGTATTGGTGTGCATTAGTGTGTACTGGTGTGTATTGGTGTGTATTGGTGTGTATTAGTGTATTGGTGCGTATTAGTGTGTATTGGTGTGTATTGGTGTGTATTGGTGTGTATTAGTGTATTGGTGTGTATTGGTGTGTATTAGTGTATTGGTGTGTATTAGTGTGTATTGGTGTGTATTGGTGTGTATTAGTGTGTATTGGTGTGTATTGGTGTGTATTAGTGTATTGGTGTGTATTAGTGTGTATTAGGGTGTATTGGTGTGTATTAGTGTATTGGTGTGTATTAGTGTGTATTGGTGTGTATTGGTGTGTATTAGTGTATTCGTGTGTATTAGTGTGTATTGGTGTGTATTGGTGTGTATTAGTGTATTGGTGTGTATTAGTGTGTATTAGTGTGTATTGGTGTGTATTGGTGTGTATTAGTGTGTATTGGTGTGTATTAGTGTATTGGTGTGTATTAGTGTGTATTGGTGTGTATTGGTGTGTATTGGTGTGTATTAGTGTATTGGTGTGTATTGGTGTGTATTGGTGTGTATTGGTGTGTATTGGTGTGTATTAGTGTATTGGTGTGTATTGGTGTGCATTAGTGTGTATTAGTGTGTATTGGTGTGTATTGGTGTGTATTAGTGTATTGGTGTGTATTAGTGTGTATTAGAGTGTATTGGTGTGTATTAGTGTGTATTGGTGTGTATTGGTGTGTATTGGTGTGTATTGGTGTGTATTAGTGTATTGGTGTGTATTGGTGTGTATTAGTGTATTGGTGTGTATTAGTGTGTACTGGCGTGTATTGGTGTGTATTGGTGTGTATTAGTGTATTGGTGTGTATTAGTGTGTATTGGTGTGTATTGGTGTGTATTAGTGTATTGGTGTGTAGTAGTGTGTATTAGTGTGTATTGGTGTGTATTAGTGTATTGGTGTGTATTAGTGTGTATTGGTGTGTATTGGTGTGTATTAGTGTGTATTGGTGTGTATTAGTGTATTGGTCTGTATTAGTGTGTATTAGTGTGTATTGGTGTGTATTGGTGTGTATTGGTGTGTATTGGTGTGTATTAGTGTATTGGTGTGTATTGGTGTGTATTAGTGTATTGGTGTGTATTAGTGTGTATTGGTGTGTATTAGTGTGTATTGGTGTGTATTGGTGTGTATTGGTGTGTATTAGTGTATTGGTGTGTATGGGTGTGTATTAGTGTGTATTGGTGTGTATTTGTGTGTATTGGTGTGTATTAGTGTATTGGTGTGTATTGGTGTGTATTAGTGTGTATTAGTGTGTATTGGTGTGTATTGGTGTGTATTGTGTGTATTAGTGTGTATTGGTGTGTATTAGTGTGTATTAGTGTGTATTGGTGTGTATTGGTGTGTATTGTGTGTATTGGTGTGTATTAGTGTATTGGTGTGTATTAGTGTGTATTAGTGTGTATTGGTGTGTATTGGTGTGTATTGGTGTGTATTAGTGTATTGGTGTGTATTGGTGTGTATTAGTGTGTATTGGTGTGTATTGGTGTGTATTGGTGTGTATTAGTGTGTATTAGTGTGTATTGGTGTGTATTGGTGTGTATTGTGTGTATTGGTGTGTATTGGTGTGTATTAGTGTGTATTGGTGTGTATTAGTGTGTATTAGTGTGATCAGAACCTGGTCACAGATCCAGATCAGAACGTGGACCAGGACCACAACCTAGACCAGCCAGGACCAGGACCAGGATCTGGTTGCAGCCTCAGATCATGGTCCAGCTTCTGATTGGCCAGGAGCTAACAAGTCATGTGACTTCCTGACACCGTGTTCCTCTAGCCTGTGATCATGTGATCAGAGCCGTGTTGGATTGATCATGTGATCAGAGCCGTGTTGGATTGATCATGTGATCAGAGCCGTGTTGGATTGATCATGCGTGTTTTCCTGTTTTTTCTGTCCAATAGAATCTATTTTTTATATTTAATAACAACAGCAGCAACAGTCTGAGCTGAATTACTCACATAGATTAAAGATACTGTTTTATCATGAAGCAGCAGCAGTGTTAGCAGCAGTGCTAGCAGCAGTATTAGTAGCAGTGTTAGCAGCAGCAGTGTTAGCAGCAGTGCTAGCAGCAGTATTAGTAGCAGTGTTAGCAGCAGCAGTTTTAGCAGCAGTGTTAGCAGCAGTACTATAGCAGTGTTAGCAGCAGCAATGTTAGCAGCAGCAGTATCAGCAGCAGTATTAGTAGCAGTGTTAGCAGCAGCAATGTTAGCATCAGCAGTATCAGCAGCAGTATTAGTAGCAGTGTTAGCAGCAGCAGTGTTAGCAGCAGTGTTCATTTTAAGTTAAAGGTCTAAGTCAATTTAATCCATGTCAGATAGATAGATAGATAGATAGATAGATAGATAGATAGATGATAGATAGATAACTAGACAATTCCCGCGGAAATTGTGAGAGTTGGGGCTGGGCTCTGGGGGTGTCGGGGGTCCTTGCTGCAGTTTAATACAAAGGTTGTGATACCATGGATGGGATGCTGGGGTCCTCTTTGTCATTCTGACCAAGTTTGGTGGGTGTGGGGACTTTAGATCCAAAGTTATTGATGAAAAACTATTGACCAATCAGCTTTCAGCCCTTTCAGAGAAATCCCCTCAGCCACCAAGCTGTGGTGTTTCCATGGTGATGATGACATCACTGACAGAGACCCACTGCTTCTAAGTCAAAAACTGAATTTTATCCTCCAAGTAAAGATATTTTCTAACATCAGCATTGAGGAGGGTTTTCTTATGAGATGTGATGTCTTTGATATGTAGCTCTATACCTCATTAATACATTATTTCATTTAAATTAATTTATTCATGTATTTATGTCAGTTACATAAAATATCTATATATAATGTATTAATATACATGTATAACATACTTACCCTAAAAACTTCACAGTACATCTATGTATGTTATTAAAATCCTCAGACTTTAGATTTAACATTCAAAGTTAACTTTATTGTCATTTCACTCCACATTTACATTCAGTCTGAAATTAAATTGCTTCACATTACATTAAAAGAAAATGGTGATTAAATGACTACTAACAATCTATATAAAAATATATTTTCAATCACATACTTAAAAACAGTATTTCACAGCATTAATAACCAAATAATTTCAGAGGTTCAGTAAAAGGTGCTTCAATGTCTCCAATCCAGTGCTGTTTAAAGTAATTCAGACATGTCCTTAAATCAGTTCAAACCTTGTCCTTGGTTGTTGTCCAGCTGGGGGGTGGTGTGTGTTTGGGGGGTTCAGGGTGTCAGTGAGTGTGTGTGTGGGGGGATTCAGTCCACTTGAAGCCCTACAGCTTGTAAAACCTGTGAAGGGTGGAGTGGGTCTTTGATGGTGGAGGTAGCTGTGTGAATGCATTGCTGTTGGTAGAGCTCCATCAGGATGAGACAGGAGCAGCAACGGTTCTGTAGGCGGTCTTCATCAGTCCTGATTGGCTCTCTTTGTTGTCCATGGAAACTGCAGCTCCTGAACCAGGAAGTGATGTTGTAGGTCAGGATGCTGTCAGTGGAGCTCCTGTAGAAGGTGGTAAAGTGAGGAGACCAGTTAATATCAATGACCATTAAAATTCTTTAGTGATATTACAGTGTAGATGCATTATCTGGAAAAACAACAACCGAGCAGATTATAAAATGACTAAGTCTTACTTGTTCTCTACTCCTGCTCCATGTTTCTCCACAGTTAGTCATCGTGGTCATCAGCTGGATTTGGCACACCATGAACTTGTCAGCAGCACTTAAAGACAAAAAAAATAAAACATTTAGTGTTAATGTTTGCAGGTATGACAGTATTTGGTGATAGACAATCTGAAATGAGTCTTACTTTCAGCAGGATGAGATTCCTGTAGAGGCTGATGTGGGCGTGACTTGTAAGTTGTACTTTAATCCTTCTTCAAGCAGACAGGTTATATGGAGCAGTCATCTCACAGGGATTAGAGAGTCAGTCTGTGGGAGAAAAAAAAACAAACCAACATCAGGTTAAAACTATCAACCTCATCATTTAGTGAAGAATCATCAGTGAAATGAACATCAAATATTTTACTCACCTTGTTTCTGTATGCGTGGAACTTCCAACCTCAGCCAACATCACATGTTACCAGGCTGTAGGGCTATTTACCCATAGCTGGGACAGTGGTTGACGGGCACCAGGACTTGCCCACACAGGGGTGGTCCTGGATGCCGCGTCTCTGGGGCCCACTGCTGCTCCGAGATCCCCATACAGTTCAGCCTGGGACCGTGAGGTACCCAGTTTCCGTGCGTGGCCCCGGGGAGGCACTGTAGGAGTCTTGGTAGTGGAGAGGCTATATACTGGCTTTCACCCTCCGTTAAGAAGGCTAGCCAGCAGCAGTAGGTGTAACATGCAGGATCGCATGACTACTGCACGAGACGCTTCACACGTACCCTGTGTTAGCACACAACACTGTGTACAAACACCCACACACACACAGGACAAACATTTAACAAGACAAACAGACAAAGTGGCATTTGTTGTATTGGCCAAATTAAACACGATCACTGCAGAGTTACTTTTAGCTGCTAAGTTAATAATAGCAGTTGTAAAACAGATTAGTCAGTTAACAATTACATTAACATTACACAGTCGTCAGATCACTGTCAAGTTCCTCTAACTGTTGGCTTAACATGGAACTACTTAACTGAACATTGAACTACTTAACCGAACATTGAACTAAGCACTTAACTGAACAACGAACTGCACAGTGACTGGACGACTTTCAAAGTCTCAAGGGGACAACCAAAACTATATAAAATGCATCAATATGTAGCTGCAGTATTTGGCAAATGCAGACAGACATGTAACACAGGACAAACAAACGGGTGGGGTGGTGGAGAGGTGGAGAGAGGGATAGAGAGAGAGCGTAACCGTGCTCTGTTTCTATCTGTACCACAAGAGGAGTTGCAAAAGGAAAAAGAAAGACGGCAAAGAACAGCAAGAAAGACGATGCTTCAAAGACACGTCCCGAGAAAAAGAAGCATCACACAATGCTGGATGGCACAAGGACAGCACCGGAAGATTCTGTGCAAGCCAACACCTTGCACATAAGGACAACACCCAAAAGAAGTGTGCAAGCCAACACCTTGCACAAAAAGACAGCACCGGAAAAAGAAAAGCAGTACAGCAGCAGCGACGATACAAGATTAAAAAAAACTACGGCATGTGCTGCTGGCTGGGCCATAACCAGCAGATAAATGTAACACAGACATTCACATGCCAAAAACCAAGAAACTACACACAGAAAAGGTGGTGTCAGCTACGCCAAAATACAGTATACCGGCTGGTGGTAACTGTAATAGGAGTGCAGAACACCTGACTGAACACAAGAATCGGGACGCGAAATGTAAATGTGGTCAATCAGGGTCTGCTTTTCGGTGGTGGGACCGGTGACGAGCTGACTATATCCCCTGGATACAAACATCTCTTTGATTGCCTTCTTCCCACCAGAAAGAAGGTTCTCATTAAAATCGCCGCAAACGACAATCGGCTGACAACCCATGAGCTCCAAGGAATCCAAGAGCGCTTGCATGTTTGTGACAAACAAGCCGAGAGAGTAGTTCGGTGGTCTGTACACAGTAGCAATTAAAGCTGCAACCGGGCGCTCAACCTTGAGAACCGCAACTTCAAGATCCGTTACGTTCTGCAAGTACTTGCGCGGCCCGGCTACAAGAGTGCTCCTGTAGTACACGGCGACACCACCTCCATCCTTGGTAGCCATGTCGGGTCTGTTTGCGTAACAGACGTTTCTGTTACGGGCAAACATGTCGTATCCCTCCAATTCAAACGCCGGAGGGACAGACGAACCCGACAAATGGCTCTCGCTGATGCACAAAACGTCAGCGAGTTGGAGTTCATGATGGCGTTTCATGTCCTCCATGTGGGATGGAAGCCCCTGGCTGTTGTGGTGGATCACAATCAGCGTTGGCGCAGCGGTGACCGGTGACTTGACAAAGTGCAAAAGTGGCCTCGAAGACTCGAAGGATGCGCACGTCATGCCCTCCAACGCCGCCTTGATGGTCGGGTCAGCGAAGATTTTCTTCTCTTCAAAGTCTGTGATCTGCAGACCTTGAAGAGAAGTCGTCCTGCTGAGGGCGACGTACGACATCCCCGGTTCGAAAACGTGCTTCAGAGACACCACGGCAGACTTCACGGTCATGCCTTGCACTTTGTGAGCCGTACAGCCAAACGCTAACTTGATCGGGAACTGTCGCCGGAACGCTCCCCTCTTGCTCGTGGGTTCCTCGACTCGCTCGATGTAAACCAGCATGTCCGTTGGCCCGAGAACCTTTTTCCGAAACTTCTGACCGGCCTCCGGATTGTCCAATTCCAGTCCGATCAGCTTGACAGTTTCGGGTAGGTCCACGTACATGCACAGGTGTCGGATTGTGCCGAAAGTGCCGTTGACGAGGCCGTCCTCGATGTCGACGTTCCTCGTCACCATGACGCGGGCGCCGACAGCGGCTTCGATGACGTCCAGCAGATCCCTCCTGTTGCCCTTGAAGCCCCAGGGTATCATTTCGCCTGTGCGGGGATCCTTCCGATAATCCTCCGCAGCAATGTTGACAACAGTCAACCCAAGGGCTGCGACGGTGGTGGCGTTGTGGGCGTCCACCTCCTTGTTCGTCGCAAAGATGTGAAGGGCATCCACCGGACGATGTTGGGCGTCGACGACGCACTCCTCGAGCAGAGCTTTGTCGTCGACGGAAAGCGGTTTGGTCTTTTGCTTTGTGCGGAGTCGGTTCAAAAGCTCGGCAAAAGACCGGTCATCCTTTTGCCTCATGATTTCCGTCAAGGTGACCATCTGGAAAGAGCTCCAGAGGTCAAGGAAATCATCCTCACGCACACAGAGCGGCTTGGCCCTTCCAAGCGGCGGCAGCTGGTAAAAGTCCCCAACCGCCAAGACCGACATGCCTCCAAAGGGCCTCTTGTTGCCTTTGATTTGTTGCAACCGCCAGTGCACATAGGCAAAGAGGTCCTTGGAAATCATAGAGATCTCGTCGATGATCAAGATTTCCGCGTTGGACAGAGACGCCCTGACTTCGTCCAACGCGTTGCCGAGTCCCTGATAAGGCGGTTTCAAACTACGAGGAAGCTTCAAGAGAGCGTGCAGAGTCTTCCCAGAGATGTTGTAGGCAGCGGTACCGGTAAACGCTGCAAGGAGAACGGCGGGCGTAGACATGTCGGCGACATCTCGAAATCTGGGAAGGTCCCGCAGAATCTTGGAAGCTTCCTGAAATACACATTTAATCAGGTGGGATTTTCCACAGCCAGCTCCCCCAGAAACAAAGAATTTGAAGGGGTCGGGATTGAGACCCCAGACGCGTTGCAAGCACCATTCACGAATGGCGTAAAAAACCGACGCTTGCTCGACGTTCAGACTACGGTACATTGATTTTACAAAATCCGGGCTCAACTGCGGCACCTGAACGGCAGGCGCGGCCGCACCATCCCAATCAGTGACGTGAAAATCGGGGATCGGCTCGTCGTCCTCGACGTCCTCATCTCTTCTTGGCAAGCGCTCAGCTTTGCATTCCAGATTCTCCAGTTCGGCCTCTGCTGGAAAACTGTTCCACGCGTTGAGGACTGGCCCTGTTTTTTGCAGCTGTTCGAGCGCTTTTTCAAGAGAGATGCCCCCGCCTTCGTAGAGTTTTTGGTGTAAATCTACGACATGCTTGATGCGTTTGTCACTAAAATAAAAATCCCGATACAGGGGATGAGCGGCACTGCGCAGTTCTTCGTCTGCTCTGTGCGGGTAATACAGCTTGAGCAGACGGCGGTAATGCTTCTCTGGATATTTAGTCTCAGAGAAGCGCGTAAAACGGATGACGGCCGGACGGACAGTGCGCTTCTGGATGAAGCCCATGTTGTTCTGGAGGGCGATGCTGTTGGGTCTTCTGGCTGCGGCGCCATAAACGACCCTGTAGCACGACGCGAACTCGGCCAGACACATGGATCGAAAGGCCGGGGTGTCAGGTCTGTGCAAATACTTTTCGGGCAAGCCTGACATCCAAACGTTCTCGGCGTCGTCGGCCATGTCGAGGAGTCGGCTCATGGGAAGGCTCATTTTCACACCCTCTTCGTCAGTCTGAAGAAAGACGACGGTGCGTGAGCTCCTCTTGAGGGGCAGGCTGCACACTCGAGCCACAGCTTCCTGCGCGGAGACCTCTCTGTTCTTCGAGTAGGCCTGCATGATCTGCTGCATCTCTTCGCGTTCTTTGGCGTCCTTCGTGGCCTTCTTCTTACGCACCTCCTTGATGACCGAGTTAAGCAACTCGGTCATCTCGTGTTCCGGCTTCGAAATATAGGACATCATGTACATGATGCAACTAAAGTCATCAAGTACATATTGGATGTCCATATTTGCGTTCCAGGCGCGCAACAAATGTGGGTTGTAAGCGTTGACCCACGCGTCCTTGGGGTCACGCTTTAACATGACCACCATTCCAGAGACAAGAGCGTAGACGTTGTCTCTGTACTCTTGGGGAGTCATGTTGCAGCGGCGCAGCAGGGCGGGCAGGTCCTCAAAGGAGGCGTTGGCATCCGTGAGGAGATCTCGGACCGGTTTGAGATTCTCCATGGCCTTCCGCTGTCTCTTGCGCAACGCTTTAGTCTTCTTCTTTTTCTTCTCGGCGGCTTCCTCATCCGGCTTCTTCGGTTGAGCCGCTTCAGGATTCTTCGAGGAAGCCGCCTCCGGTTTCTTCTTGTCGTCGTCATCCTCGTCTTCGTCGTCGTCGAAGATGGTGTAGGGCGAGGGGATGATGACCGTCTCCCACATGGGTAGATTGGGGAAGCCAAATCTACAAACGACGTTCCCTTTCCTGCAAGTTTTGGAGTGGTTGCGGCTATGGATCTGCACCTCCATGACAATCCGGAAAAGCTCGGGATCCGCTTTCTCGTCCGGAATCTGACAACAGATGTATTTGTCAATGAACTCCAAAACTTTGGGGCAGTGTCGGGGATCCTCGATCTCAGGCGCACCTTTAATCCACACCACCAAATGGATGTGTGGACTTCCTCTGGCCTGATACTCGGTGCGGATAAAAAAATCTCTGACGGGCCCGATGGGCTCCGCGGGTGAGAGGAGGAGTTCTGTGAGAAGCGCCTCTACCCTCTTTGAAAACATGCGCATGACTGTGACCGGATTGCTGCGAAGGATATCGCACTTCTCGTTCCAGTCAAGCGCGGAAAAATCCACCGATTGGCCTTCTTGGGCTTTTATTGCCTCGATGACTTCAGGCCATCGCATCTCGGCGGCAGAAAAAGTCAGGAAGAAAGTGGGCTTTCCCAGCTGTCGCGTCATCGCGTGTAAGTCGCGCAGCGCTTTCTTCCAGTATGCAGGCGTGCCTCTGAGCGGCTGCATAAAACGAGTGGCTTCCTTCTCAAGGATGAGCTTTTCCAGCTCCTCTTTATTTTGGAGCATTTCGTTGGTAATCGCTCGGCCACTTTTCGTAGGGCGTCCCTTACGCATCTGTATCGACATGCTGTTCTTGGCCATGTAAGTTTCGATAAGAAACTGTGCAAAAAACAGATACGCTTGATCCTGCGCAAAGCGAGGATCCACGCTGAATAGCCGAGTGTTAAAGTACATGCTGGGAGACAGCTTGACTTCCCGCTCTTCATCCAGCGTGTTCTGTCCGGTGGGAAACTGGACAGGAAAAGCCATGGCCTCGAGCTTGGGGACGCCGAAAAAACTCACTGGTCTGTTGCCCTGGGCGGGCGCCACGCTAAAAATTCCGTCACCGTAGGACAGCACTTCTTGTGCTATGTCGGGGGGCTGCATGCAGGTGTCCAGATCCAGGCCTGGTCTGAGCGCTTCCTGCTCATCAGGTTTCCGGTCCGGAGCGTCTGAAGCAGCTTCCGTCTCCCCCACGTCTGCAACATCCTCAGTCGGCGCTACGTTGCCTGGCTCGTCGTCGCTGGCTGGCTCGTCCTCAAAAACGTTGTCGAACGTCGCGTCCTCGTTGATAGTTACGTCCCTATACTGAGGATGGTTTTCTACGAGGGTCCGCAATCCCTGCAGCACATTACGCATGTCGACTTTGTAAAAGTGCTGGTACCCCTTGTACCTAATCCTGCGCTTCAGCTTCACCTGTATGAGGCGAGCCTCAGCGCTGGGCCTGGGGAGAGCATTGACCATGGTTTCCACCTCCGAAGGAACGCAAATGACGGCACCACGGACAGCCCGTTGCCTTCCCTTAGGCAACGTGACAATTTTGGCAAAAGGAAGGACTTTTGCAAGAAGGTGCCGTTCCAAGACGTTACATCTTTCCAGCTGCGGCGGAATAGGGGCCAGTCCCATTTTGTTTGCGACAGCATGGGACGGCATCTTCCCTCGGACTAAGTGGCTATCACAAGTGTGACAGATCCACTCACACAGTCTCTCCCGAGGAACTGTGCAAGGAACAGAGCACGATGAATCGCACACGTGGACGTAATCTCCGGTCAAGCACAATGCAGACAAGCGCTGGTCTTTCGCGTACTTACCTCTGATGCACCGTTTCACCTGGTTCGGGAACTCGGTCCTGTGACAAACGGTGCAAACAAAGGTGGGCCCGAGCCGGACCTTCTCCCGGAACGTGGCGATAGCGGCATCCAGCAAGGAGTTGGAAAGAAGCTGGACTGGTTTAGATGATTGGCAAACGTTGGACACATACCTGCGCTTGACGCTCAACGCACACTGCAGTTTGTGACGAAGCCTTAGTCCTGCATTTGTGCGCTGAGCCTGTTGGTACTGTCTGCAACGCTGCAAGTGAAGTTTCCGAAAGTGGTCATCGTGCTGATATCGAGAGCGGAGATACTCTTTCTGTCGATTCTGGAAATCAGTGTTGGTGTTGTACTGTAAACGAACGTATGACTTCTGCCGCTCTCGGAAAGCTGGGTTTGTGGTATATTGCTTCCGGATATAAGCCTTCATCAAAGATTTTTGCTGCTTTTGAAAAGAAGGATCGGTGCTGTACCTCTTTCTCTGGTATTCTCTCATGAAAGACTTCTGTCTGCTTTGAAATGCATGATCAGTTCTATACCTTTGACAAGTCCTCCTGTGAAAGCGACTCTGACGAAGAAGATCATATCTTGCCCTCATAGCTTTCAATTTCTTCTCCCGAAATTCTGATCTACTGGCATATTGCAGTTTTTCAGACTGACATCTGCCAGTGGTTCTCTTCTCTCCAGAAGACAGACGTTTGCTGATTGCACTTGCTCGTCGTGCAGCTTTCCTGCGCCTGCTCGAGCCAAGTCTTGAAACGTACTGCTTCGTGTTCTCACGAACTGCACCAACTTCACCTCGGATCTGTGAAACACCCACTTCCACAGACACTGGTTCAGGTGTAGCATCTGGAATGAGAACCATATCAGCTTCACATTCGGGGGTGTTCCCTTCAAGAGAAACTGCACTTCTCAAGTCCTCTTGAACACAGCTGTGATCCAGTGCAGCATCTGGAGTGATAAACATATCAGCATCCAGTTCAGGAGTGCCCCCTTCAAGCAAAACTGCACGTTGGAAGTCTTCATGAACACAGCTGTGATCCAGTGCAGCATCTGGAAAAATAAACTGTTCATCTTCCAGGTCAAGGGAGTCACCATCAAGAAGAAACGCACTTGGTTCGGTCGCAGCTGCTGACAAGACTGGAACATTATCCGCCACGCCAGGGGTCTCGCTGTAGTCCCTGGAGAAGGAAACGGGCATAAGCTCATAGCTGGCGGAAGGGCCACGACCCTGCAAGAGCTTATGCACGTGGTCGACCAGATCACTGAAGTCACGGAAGGTCAGCATTATTGCAGTGCCGCTATGATGTGGAAAACCGGTGGCTGACCTCGAGTGAGAGTCAAAGAAACCATAGCGGCCCGTGTCGTCACGAAAAACTGCAAAGCATTCAGGTGCGACCAGAAGAACTGCGTGGCGGACATCAAGAGCCAAGCACTGAAGTTGAGAAGCCAGGGGCAGAGATGCTTGACTTTGCAGACTGTTTTCTGCAACCTTGAGCGGCCCAACCATGAGATCTGTGGAATTCATGGTAACATGATAGGAATGATCATCCGTGAAGGCATGTTTCGGCATCTGCTCAAGGGTCAAGTAATTGTGTGTAAAAGTGCCATCCGCAATAAGCTGCTGTTTCACACCAACATAGAGTGAGTCTCCCTGAGCAAGCACTCTATCCAGAGAATCCCTGTCAAACTGCAACCCCTCGTTGTGGTACGCAAGAAAAGTCAGAGCCATGCAGGTGCATTGACGGTTACGAGAAAAAGTTTCGTACCTTGTAGACGCCTGGGAATGGGAAGCCCTCACGATGTTCACCCGCTGCATATCAGAATGCTGTACCTCTGCCATCAGCTCCAGGACCTCAGGGCTAAACCACACCGGGTTCAGAGGGATGGAGGACACTGTCTTCTGGTTCCTCTCAGTCTTCTGTGTCTGTAAAGAAAAAAGGCAGAGTTGGATTAAGAAGTGCATAGGAGACAAAACACAAAAGAAAAACTGTTGGCATTGTAAATATAAAAAGGAAACAAAAACAAAGGGTTACAAATAATTTTTAAAAAAATGACCAAAAGCAATGCAATAAAATCATATGTGCAGATAAAAAGCTGATCAGCCTATGTTACCTTCTTGGTGGGACCCACCTGGGTCCACCGAGGAGGGAGGGGAGAACCAGACACGGGAGCCTTGGTCTTCAAAAACACCTCCCGTGAAACCCGTGGGGTTGGAGGTGTGAGTGGAGTCAGGCTGGCCCTCGGAGTCTGTGGAAACAATGACAGAGTTTACGATAGAATAATGCAGAAGAGACACCAAACAAAGTGATAGTAGCAGAAAGTTAAAATACACAAAAGAGCGGTTATTCTGGAAAATGTTGAAACAACCAATAATGGTGTGTAACGTACCTTCTTGGCCTGAGCCACACTAGTCCCTCCAGGAGGACTGGAAGGACGAGGCACAGGGACCTCGACCTCCACAGACACTCCTGGTGAGACCGGCGTGGCTGCAGGCGGGGGAGGAGGCGTCCGGGTCGTCGGCACCGTCTGTAGAACCAAAGACATAGTTTATATTAGACAAATGAATGAGATAAGATACACCAGACGACAATGATGGCAAGGTGACCAAAGACAATGGAAGCAAGGTTATTGAGTCAAAGTTATAGTGTAGTAATAAAATACCTTTGCAGCCGGAGCCACAGCAGTCAGACCAGGAGGACTGGAAGGAGAAGGGACAGGGTCCTTCACCTTCACAGCCACACCTGGTGAGACCCGTGGGGCACGAGGCGTGGGGGGAGGCGTCTGTGGAACCAAAGACATAGTTTATATTAGAAAAATAAACAAGATGAGATGCACCAGATGAACTGATGACATTGTAAATAAAAAATGTAGGTGTTGTAGAGTCTGAGACAAAAAAAAAGGGTTAAAAACATCACAAGAAAAATATACAAGTTAATGTGCATAAACAGATAGCAGCACTGAGTTAAATTACACAACAGTTATTGCGTTTAAACGTTCAAACAGTGAATGTGTAACGTACCTTCTTCTTGGCCTGAGCCACACTAGTCCCTCCAGGAGGACTGGAAGGACGAGGCACAGGGGCCTTGACCTCCACAGACACTCCTGGTGGGACCCGTGGGACAGCAGGCGGGGGAGGAGGCGTCCGGGTCGTTGGCACCGCCTGTAGAACCCATAGAAGCCATAGTTTATATTAGACAAATGAATGAGATAAGATACACCAGATGAACTGAATATGATGTAAATAAAGGGTAGAAATTTACGTGATGTTGAGTCTGTCAACAGTAAAAGGGTTAAAAACAACATTTCCAAAAATGAGTGAATGAGTGAGTTAAACTTCACAATACAGTGGTTATTGTGTTAAATATAATACCTTCTTGGACCGGCGGACAGTGGTCCATCCAGCAGGACTGGAAGGACGAGGTCCAGGGACCTCAGCCTTCACAGCCACTGCTGGGACGACCCGTGGAGGAGGAGGAGGAGGAACCACCTGTAGAACCAAAGACAGTTTACAGTAAAAAACTTCACTAAAGACAAACAGCAACAGCAGTGAGTAAAACCACACAACACAGTGGTTATTGTGTCAAATGTTCAAACAGTGAATGGGTAACGTACCTTCTTCGTGGCCTGAGCCACACTAGTCCCTCCAGGAGGACTGGAAGGACGAGGCACAGGGGCCTTGACCTCCACAGACACTCCTGGTGGGACCCGTGGGACAGCAGGCGGGGGAGGAGGCGTCTGTGGAACCAAAGACATAGTTTATATTAGAACAATGAATAAAATACACCAGAAGAACTAAAAACTGTAAATAAAGGGTAAAATTTTACATGTACTTCAGTTTGTTAACAGCAGCAGTGAGAAAAAATAAATTCAACTAAATAGGAAGAAGAGGTTAAAAACTGGCAACAATTAAAAACAAGGGAAATGTGACCATTTGAACAAACATTTAGTGCATATAAATAATCTGATAACAGCAACATAATATAAACAGTATATTGGTTACTGAGCAGTAACAGGAAGTGATATAGATACCTTCTTGGGGGAGGTCCGGGCGGGGACCACGGCCTCCTGCAGCTGCCTGGAAGCAGCAGCAAACAGGAGGCCAGCGAGGACCGGCATCCCCACGTTGTCGCTGAGGTGAATCTGTTGGAGAAAACACACACAAAACAAAACACAATTTAACAGCCAACCTGCATCTGGCATGAAACCAACATTTATATCTACAAACACAAACAGGTGAACATCAACTGTGTGTCAGGGTGTGTTATATATGAAGTGTTATACTCACTCCGTCCCTGGCCCACAGGTCCCTCCGGGTCAGGGGGAAGGAACGCGCCGCCGGCAGGTACCTGACACCTGTAAAACAAACATTAGATTAGACCGATGAAACTGACATAAACTGACACCTGTAATACACATTACATAGGCAGAAACAGTATTCGTATATCTTTACGTACCCATTCGTGCCGCTACCTCCTGGTAGCGGTGCCGCAGGGCGTCGTTCCACTCCGGTGGAACAGCCAGCCTGGGGGGGAAGTCCAGGACACACACCTGCAGAAGAGGATTTGTTCAGTAAACAGCACAAGATCTCAAAATGTTTGTAGAAATCTCTCACCGTGTCCAGGAATCGTCATCTGTGTCTCCACCTTCAATGGTTAGGTAACATGTACTAAACTTCAAACATGTTCTAAAATCAATCATAGAATTATGTAGTCATAAGAAGTCAAAGTAACTTACATTGCTGCAGGCAGCCCGGGCGGTGGTCACCAGCCTCTGGAAGTCCGTAGCCGAATCTGTAAGACAAACTCTACGGTCCAGGTTATTACTCGGTGCCAAAACAATGACTGCCTCGGGTGTGCGAGGCAGAGATAAATTTCGTACCTCTATTTCAATGGCGCTGGCCTTGGCTCCCGGGACGGAGAGGAACCCAAAAGAGATCCCCCCCGCCGGCATGGCCACGATTCCCTCCACGATTGAACGTAGATGGGAATCGCCGACCACGAGGACAAACTGCAAAAGAAAAGAATTGTTTGAGTTGTGCAAATCCTCCAAAGTTAGTCTGACATTAGTCTCTAGAAACTGGGGCCGAACCGTACCTTGTCTGCTGAAGGGGGAGGAACCACGACCCTCTTGGTGTGCCTGGTGTAGAGGGACTTGGGCCAGGTCACACGAGGGTGACGCCTGCCACAGCCCCGACCTGTAGAAGTACAACAAAGGAGATCAAAGTCTGGAACACTTTACATGAAAAAAGCCCAGATAACCATTTAATGATGAGCAACAAGAACCGACACATGTCATAAACACATTAAAGTAAAAAGAGTGAGTCACGTACCAGGCCAGAAGCCAGGGACAGGGAGGAGGAGGTCCGACCTGGGGGACACCTGCCGAGCAGCAGGGACCGACAGGCAGGGCACCTGATGAAGGAAACAGCAATGACAACAGTCAGGATTCAATCACTGGAGGATGATTCATTAGAAATGATAACAACCGAACAAATAACCAACCAGAGGGAGACTTACCTTTGCAGGTGGGGAGTCCGTGGCGACGCTCCTCAGGGTCCAGACTCCGGGGGGTGGGGGCGGGGTCACAGGCGGGGTCATCTGAAACCAAGAAAACAATAGCCAGGTTTTAAGAGCTGCAATGTTGGTGCAAAGATCAGTATTGTAGAGGCAGACTGTCAGAGGACTGGATGATGATGCTGGTTTTATGTGTAAATGGTGACATGGTCCCACAAGACGTGGGATGTGGATGGTGCAGTTACCTCCTGGAACCGAGGGTCCAGCGGGTCCAGCGGCCTCCAGCGCAGCGTCTGGGCCCGGGAGCGCTTCCCCTTCCGTGGCATCCTGCACAGATCAAGCACAATTTCCAAATACAGTTAGTTAAAGTGGTGAAAATGGTGGAGATGTATGTAATGATAGTTCCTGTGTGACAGGTGTGTGGGTGTGTGTAAATGCAGGTATGTGTGTGTGTGAAACCTGAGGAGGAGCTGCAGGAGAGAAGACCACCAGAGATGTTAATACTCATTATATTAACTACATTGACTCACATTAATATTTAGTTCACTGAAATAATTTAACTACAGCAACTCACAACAGTAAGAACTAGAGATGCACCGATTGCAAAATTCTTGGCCGATACCGATTTCCGGTTTTTGAGGGGGTCTGACCTGCCAAAACCGATTTTTCCGATACCGATTTTCTATCTAAGAAATCATTATAATAATACGATAGACACCATATTTGCTTGGCTTGAGAATAAAACATCAAAAAAAAATAATAGTGAGTTTCAACAGTGAACAGATTTATTTAGAACCCCTGAGCAGATTTATTTAGAACACTGACCATAACATTCAGTCCATATAACATATAACATTCAGTCAATATAGGAAATAAAACTAAAATATTAAGACAAACAAAAGATAAAGTGCACCATGTGTACTTGAAAACTGGTAAATAACATTTAGGCCTTTTGATTTCTAAATAAAAAAAAAATCAAAATAAGTGCAGGATTTCAGGCCTAGGATAAAATAAAGTGCACTATATGTTCTTCAATTGAAACTGGTTCTCATAACATATTTTTAACATTTGCATTTGAACTCTCTTGACATATCTAAATAAAAAAATAACATTGAAATAAACAGGTAGCTTTAAGTTGTGAACAAAGCTCTGTCCCACTCTCAGTACAATCACTTAACCATTAATGGCAGGTTCTTCTTCACGAAGAGAAGCATTTCTGCCTTCTCCCCAGAGAGCCTGTTTCTTTTCTCATCAATGACATTACTAGCCAAGCTAAACAAGCGCTCACTGTCAATGCTTGTGCATGGAGCAGAGAGGTAGGCTTGGGCAAGTGGGGCAAGTGCGGGGTAGTGTGTTTTGTTTTCATGCCAGTATTTTAGCACATCATTTACAGTTTCATCCTCAGATCTCTTGATGGGCAGCTCTGAAAGGTAACGATGTAACTGAACAGATGCAGGGCGGCCCAGCAGGTGTTCCTCCTCATTGCTAGCATTCTCCATCAGTATCTCATCATGCACAGAAAGCAGTAGGCTTGCCCTTTTGGTTGGAGGTGCGATGGCAGGTTCCTCAGGAGGCTGATCAGGTGTGGGTCTGGTGGCATTGGTGTCCACTCTGTCCAGCATGTTCAGAAGTAGCCTTTTCACTTCATTTTTTGTTTCTGCTGAGAAGTAGCAAGTTTTGTATCTGTAACAGACAACAGACAAAAGGAATTTTGTTTTTATTACACGGTCACATTAGCCAGACACTACATAAATATTGTGCACTCTGTACATACTGTACATAAGCAGGCACTAAAATGGCAATACAAATTATGTTTTGACAAATCCATGCAAACATGAATCAAAAGCTTATGGACAAATGCTTATTGATTTCAGACTAGTAGTAATATTAGTTTATAGTAGCCCCCCTCCCTTTTCCCTCATTGTACATATGTTTCTGTGATTATTTTTATTTTTGTGTGTACTTTATGGGAAAGCTGAAATGTCAGTGTACCTGTATAAAAACAATAAAGTCTTTCTTTTCTACTGGACTTATAAACATCGTTAGTAGAAAGTTTTTACTTGCCTAGGATCCATAGCAGTGGCCACAACGTACAGTGGATTCTTCTCGATGTCTGCAAACCGTCTCTGCACCGCTTCCAACATAGTGTCCTTGGCAGTGCCCACACCACGGTCGGTGTCTGCTGCTCTCCCCAAAATGCGCTTAAGTGCAGTGATTTCAGGGATGACGGATGCAGCGGTGGCTGACGAGGAGCTAATCGTCTTTGTGAGTTCCTCAAAAGGTTGAAGGATGCTCAACACATTCTCAATTAACTCCCACTGGTGTGTGGTGAATATGGTCGGCAGCTCGTGTTCTGTTGCGTATAAGCTCAAGGCGCGTTTTTGTTCCAACAGCGACTGCAACATATAAAACGTGCTGTTCCATCGTGTTGGAACGTCTTGTTGCAAGCGCTTCTTGGGTTGACCCAACTCCCCCTGGATAACGTGGAGTTTCGAGTAGGCTAGCGGTGAGTGTTTGAAGTGGGTGACTATTCTCCTGCCTGTTGCCACAGTGTCTGTGATTGCGCGTTGAGATTGCAGTCCCTCATTCACCGCTAACTGGAGTGTGTGTGCCATGCACGGTAGACTGGGGAAGTTGCCATCATCCAGTGCCTTGGTCATATTCCGAGCGTTGTCACGTAACACGACATGAACCCTCTTCTTGTCGATGTTCCACTCCGCCAACATTTTTTCAAACTTGGCTCGTAAATTGTCCGCAGTGTGGGAACCAGGGCATTCTTCACAGTATAGCAGGACTTGCTGTAGCTCAAATTCATCATCCAGCCATTGAGCGGTCAGACTCAACATTGACATTAAGCTCACGTTAGAAGTCCAAATGTCCGTCGTGAAACTGATAGGAGATTTGGTTGCGTCGAGTAGCTTGTGTATATGGCTTGAAACATTTTCAAACAACTCTGGCAGCGCGGTATCAGAAAAGTAACGCCTACTTGGTAATTTGTACCGTGGACTCAAGTGTTTCATCAGCCTGACGAAGCCTTTATCCTGCACTATGCTGAACGGCTGGTCGTCCAGTGCCATGAACTCCATTATTTTTCGAGTGGTGGCTTTAGACTTATCACTCGTGTCGAACATTGGGGCGACGGTGGGGTGTTGTTGCTGTGACTCAGGTACATCCCTCTTAGCAGCAGCCGCCGTACGGCACGTGTCTTTATATTTGCTAAACAAGCCCGGGTGCTTCTTTTCCAAGTGGCGTATTAAGTTGGTTGTTCCATAAGTCTTAGGCGCTGATCCTCCACGGCTTACTTTTGACTTACAATCGTTGCACTTAGCATGTTTCGGTTCTTCCTGGCACACGGTAAAGTATGTCCAGATCAACGACATCTTTGTTTTGCTTTGGTTCACTTTTTTTCTGCCCGCGTTGAGATGCTGCGCATGCGTATCAGTGTGACCGGCCAAAAACCGGAAATGACGACAGTGACCGGCCGATCACCGATTGGGCCGATTTCATATAAAACCGGCCTTTTTGATCGGCAGCCGATTGACCGGTGCATCTCTAGTAAGAACACAATAGATTAAACATATCAGTTAATGACATTATGACCACATTAACATGTTCAACCACACACACACACACAACCAGTTAAATGCATCAAAATCACATGACTATGCTCAACCACACACACACACACACACAACCAGTTAAATGAATCAAAATCACATGACTATGTTCAACCACACACACACACAACCTGTTAAATGGATCAAAATCACATGACTATGTTCAATCACACACACACACACACACACACACACACAACCAGTTAAATGAATCACAATCACATGACTTTGTTCAAACACACACACACACACACACACACACACAC
>CM060472.1:8952500-9007500 GCA_030544235.1 Lepturacanthus savala | reverse complement strand
ATAGATGATAGATAGATGATAGATAGATAGATAGATGATAGATAGATGATAGATAGATGATAGATAGATGATAGATAGATAGATAGATAGATGATAGATAGATAGATGATAGATAGATAGATGATAGATAGATAGATAGATAGATAGATAGATGATAGATAGATAGATAGATAGATAGATGATAGATAGATAGATGATAGATAGATAGATGATAGATAGATAGATAGATGATAGATAGATAGATGATAGATAGATAGATGATAGATAGATAGATGATAGATGATAGATAGATAGATAGATGATAGATAGATAGATAGATAGATAGATGATAGATAGATAGATGATAGATAGATAGATAGATGATAGATAGATAGATGATAGATAGATAGATGATAGATGATAGATAGATAGATAGATGATAGATGATAGATAGATAGATGATAGATAGATAGATAGATAGATAGATAGATGATAGATGATAGATGATAGATGATAGATAGATAGATAGATAGATAGATAGATAGATAGATAGATAGATAGATAGATAGATGATAGATAGATAGATAGATAGATAGATGATAGATGATAGATGATAGATGATAGATAGATAGATAGATAGATAGATAGATGATAGATGATAGATGATAGATGATAGATAGATAGATAGATGATAGATGATAGATGATAGATAGATAGATAGATAGATAGATAGATGATAGATAGATAGATGATAGATGATAGATAGATAGATAGATAGATGATAGATAGATAGATGATAGATGATAGATAGATAGATAGATAGATAGATAGATGATAGATAGATAGATGATAGATGATAGATAGATAGATAGATAGATAGATAGATGATAGATAGATAGATGATAGATGATAGATGATAGATAGATAGATAGATGATAGATAGATAGATGATAGATGATAGATAGATAGATGATAGATGATAGATAGATAGATAGATCATTTCATGTTGTAATAGAATTCAGCAGCTTCCTGTCGTGATGCTCTGCTGCATCTGTACGGTTGTGATGTCACAGCTGCTGTTTGACCTGAACAGACAATCTATCAGAAGTAATAACCTGACAATCATTTCAAATCAAGAACCACTCACACACACATGAGATAAGCCGTCTCTACTGGACCAGCACTTTATTATTGATCGATTGATTTCTTCATTCAGCAGCTGTATATTGATCAGTAAACAGTAGATTGAATAAATAACTTGTTACCTCCTGAGATGAAGCCTCCTCCTCCTCCTCCTCCTCCTCCTCCTCCTCTCCCCCTCCTCTCCCCTCCCCCTCCCCCCTCCTTCTCCTCCTCCTCCTCTCCCCCTCCCCCTCCTCCTCCTCCTCCTCCTCCTCCTCTCCCTCTCCTCTCCCCTCCCCCTCCCCCCTCCTTCTCCTCCTCCTCCTCTCCCCCTCCCCCTCCTCCTCCTCCTCCTCCTGCTCCTCCTGCTCCTCCTCCTGCTCCTGCTCCTCCTCCTCTCCCCCTCCCTCTCCACACAAGTAGCTGCTACTCAATTTCCAGCTTCAGTGAGAATGGAGACAGATAGGAGAGAAAATTGGAGTTTGGTTTAAAATGCAGACAGGTCTGGTTTCTGCTCCGCGGCCTGTGACATCTCTGCTCCTCCTGCAGCACAATACGCCTTTAATAGAATTTCCCCACAGAGGAGGTTAATTACATACCCTCCAGCACCTCCCCCCACCTCCCCCCACCTCCTCCCCCCTCGCTGCAAAATAAAATAAATGCACCACAAGCTTCTGTCACAAAAGACACAAAATCCCTGTCATCACCTCCCTTTAATATTTAATTCAGCTTAATGTCTGACAGAGGAGGAGGTGCAGGAGGAGGAGGAGGAGAAGCAGGAGCAGCAGCAGCAGCAGGAGGAGGAGAAGGAGGAGCATCGGGAGGAGGAGGAGGAGAAGCAGGAGCAGCAGCATCAGGAGGAGGAGAAGGAGCAGCAGCATCAGGAGGAGGAGGAGAAGCAGGAGGAGGAGCATGAACAGACATCAACATGTTTCAGGATGTGTGTGTGTGTGTGTGTGTGTGTGTGTGTGTGTGTGTGTGTGTGTGTGTGTGTGTGTGTGTGCGTGCGTGTGTGTGTGTGTGTGTGTGTGTGTGTGTGTTAGTTTATCTTCCTTCACGGGGACATTGGCCTTAAAGATTTTTTGGAGTCTATGTTTATCAAGTAGAACAGGAGGTCCCCAGAGTGCAGGTGTTAGACAGAGGACCCCACAGTGTTAGATAAATGTGTGTGTGTGTGTGTGTGTGTGTGTGTATGTGTGTGTGTATGTGTGTGTGTGTGTGTGTGTGTGTGTGTGTAGGTGTATGTGTGTGTGTGTGTGTGTGTATGTGTATGTGTATGTGTATGTGTGTGTGTGTGTGTGTGTGTATGTATATGTGTGTGTGTGTGTGTGTGTGTGTGTGTGTAGGTGTATGTGTGTGTGTGTGTGTGTATGTGTATGTGTGTGTGTGTGTGTGTGTGTGTGTAGGTGTATGTGTGTGTGTGTGTGTGTGTGTGTGTGTGTATGTGTATGTGTGTGTGTGTGTGTGTGTGTGTCCTAGGAACAGCTGAGATACTGAAGAACCTGAATAACTGAAATAAATGGATCATATTTCATCATATTTCATCATATTTCATCATATTTCATCATATTTCACTGATTCAACTCATTGATGCTATTTTGTTCATTTTTGTGCAGAAACTGAAAACAAGAAGAAACAGAAACAAAGTGATTCAACAGGTTGTACAAACAGCAACCTGTTTAATATTTATTCATAATTAATAGATGTTCCTCACAATAAATATATATCTATCTCATCTATCTCCACTTCTTCTGACCTTTGTCCATCACCACTACGTCTGGTTGAACCAGCAGCTGTTTGAAGTCCAACAGAACCTTGGTTCTGCTGTTCTCAGCCACCTTCTGTGGTCCGGCCCATCGGGATGTGGGTTCATCTATTCCATCCTGGGTCCAGATGTTCCTGTCCACTATTCCAGCTGCCTGGTTGTACCTCTCCGTGTAGCTGACCCAGCTGGCATCTTCCACCCTTTGACCAGTCTGACCTTGGGTCTGATCTACTGTGGTAGATCCTGGTCTCTATGGTTCTGGTACCGAGGTCCTGTTCTGGTGCTGCCATGATTAGTTCCTCTGTTCTTCAGTTTGATGCTGGTACATTCCATGTAGGGACTAATCCCTCCATGTTGGCTGCTCCTCTGAACTCTCATTGGGTCAGGGTCAGGGTCAGGGTTAGGGTCAGGGTCAGGGTCAGGGTTAGGGTCAGGGTCAGGGTTAGGGTCAGGGTCAGGGTCAGGGTCAGGGTTCGGTTGGTCTTTCTGTTCTTCCAGTCTTTATCGACCAGTATAATAATAATAATAAATTTTCATTTTCAGGGAAAATAAAACCATCAGAACGATGATGATGATTTCATAAAATCCATCAAATGATGAAGGACAGAAGTTAAAGATCCGTTGTTCAGGGTTTGATTTAAAGTGTTGAGTGTTGATTAAAACCGGATTAAAATCCTTGACTATTTAATCATAATTTCATCTTTTTATCTCACTTTTATGTTTTAATCTAAAAACAACACAATAAATAAATATCAAAAATCATCTTTTAATGGAATTAGAGAATTCAATGTAATTCTGATCATATCGGACTAATTGTGTCAAGATATTTTCACTTGTTGATATATTTTTCAGCAGAGTGAACTTGTGACATCACAAAGTGATGCTGTTTAATAATAAAGTTTTTCCTATTTAATCCACAAGTTCAACTTTATACTGAGATTCAGATTTAATCCAGAATTAAACTGGATTCAGGCGTGTTTCAGCTTCGGGGATGAACTGGTTGGTCACGTTTGTGTTGTTGTGTTGTTTGTGTTGTTTGTTGTGTTTATTGTGTTGTTTGTGTTTGTTGTGTTGTTTGTTGTGTTGTTTGTTGTGTTTGTTGTGTTGGTTGTGTTATTTGTTGTGTTGTTTGTGTTGTTTGTTGTGTTTGTTGTGTTGTTTGTGTTGTTTATTGTGTTTGTTGTGTTGTTTGTGTTGTTTGTTGTGTTGTTTGTTGTGTTTGTTGTGTTGTTTGTTGTGTTTGTGTTGTTTGTTGTGTTTGTTGTGTTTGTGTTGTTTGTTGTGTTTGTTGTGTTGGTTGTGTTGTTTGTTGTGTTGTGTTTGTGTTGTTTGTTGTGTTTGTTGTGTTGTTTGTTGTGTTTGTTGTGTTGATTGTTGTGTTTGTTGTGTTATTTGTTGTATTGTGTTTGTGTTGTTTGTGTTGTTTGTTGTGTTGTCTTTGTGTTGTTTGTTGTGTTGTGTTTCTTGTGTTTGTTGTGTTTGTTGTGTTGTTTGTTGTGTTTGTTGTGTTGATTGTTGTGTTTGTTGTGTTGATTGTTGTGTTTGTTGTGTTATTTTTTGTGTTGTGTTTGTGTTGTTTGTTGTGTTTGTTGTGTTGTGTTTGTTGTGTTTGTGTTGTGTTTGTTGTGTTTGTGTTGTTTGTGTTGTTTGTGTTGTTTGTTGTGTTTGTTGTGTTGTGTTTGTTGTGTTTGTGTTGTGTTTGTGTTGTTTGTGTTGTTTGTGTTGTTTGTTGTGTTTGTTGTGTTGTGTTTGTGTTGTTTGTTGTGTTTGTTGTGTTGTGTTTGTTGTGTTTGTGTTGTGTTTGTGTTGTTTGTGTTGTTTGTGTTGTTTGTTGTGTTTGTTGTGTTGTGTTTGTGTTGTTTGTTGTGTTTGTTGTGTTGTGTTTGTGTTGTTTGTGTTGTTTGTTGTGTTTGTTGTGTTGTGTTTGTTGTGTTTGTGTTGTGTTTGTGTTGTTTGTGTTGTTTGTTGTGTTTGTTGTGTTGTGTTTGTGTTGTTTGTTGTGTTTGTGTTGTTTATTGTGTTGTTTTCCTGTGTTTCTTCCACTCAGCTGTTTATTATTGACCTGACGCAGCCTCGCTGAGATAAAAGTGTCGTCAGGTAGAATTTGAAGCAGCAGCAACGAGTTTATTCTGCTGAGTTTAATTCTTTCTAAATGGTTGAGTTCAGTTGTGTTTGTTGTGTTGTTTGTTGTGTTTGTGTTGTTTGTTGTGTTTGTTGTGTTTGTGTTGTTTGTTGTGTTTGTTGTGTTGGTTGTGTTGTTTGTTGTGTTGTGTTTGTGTTGTTTGTTGTGTTTGTTGTGTTGGTTGTGTTATTTGTTGTGTTGTTTGTGTTGTTTATTGTGTTTGTTGTGTTGTTTGTGTTGTTTGTTGTGTTGTTTGTTGTGTTTGTTGTGTTGTTTGTTGTGTTTGTGTTGTTTGTTGTGTTTGTTGTGTTTGTGTTGTTTGTTGTGTTTGTTGTGTTGGTTGTGTTGTTTGTTGTGTTGTGTTTGTGTTGTTTGTTGTGTTTGTTGTGTTGTTTGTTGTGTTTGTTGTGTTGATTGTTGTGTTTGTTGTGTTATTTGTTGTATTGTGTTTGTGTTGTTTGTGTTGTTTGTTGTGTTGTCTTTGTGTTGTTTGTTGTGTTTCTTGTGTTTGTTGTGTTTGTTGTGTTGTTTGTTGTGTTTGTTGTGTTGATTGTTGTGTTTGTTGTGTTGATTGTTGTGTTTGTTGTGTTATTTTTTGTGTTGTGTTTGTGTTGTTTGTTGTGTTTGTTGTGTTGTGTTTGTTGTGTTTGTGTTGTGTTTGTTGTGTTTGTGTTGTTTGTGTTGTTTGTTGTGTTTGTTGTGTTGTGTTTGTTGTGTTTGTGTTGTGTTTGTGTTGTTTGTGTTGTTTGTGTTGTTTGTTGTGTTTGTTGTGTTGTGTTTGTGTTGTTTGTTGTGTTTGTTGTGTTGTGTTTGTTGTGTTTGTGTTGTGTTTGTGTTGTTTGTGTTGTTTGTGTTGTTTGTTGTGTTTGTTGTGTTGTGTTTGTGTTGTTTGTTGTGTTTGTTGTGTTGTGTTTGTGTTGTTTGTGTTGTTTGTTGTGTTTGTTGTGTTGTGTTTGTTGTGTTTGTGTTGTGTTTGTGTTGTTTGTGTTGTTTGTTGTGTTTGTTGTGTTGTGTTTGTGTTGTTTGTTGTGTTTGTGTTGTTTATTGTGTTGTTTTCCTGTGTTTCTTCCACTCAGCTGTTTATTATTGACCTGACGCAGCCTCGCTGAGATAAAAGTGTCGTCAGGTAGAATTTGAAGCAGCAGCAACGAGTTTATTCTGCTGAGTTTAATTCTTTCTAAATGGTTGAGTTCAGATATCAGAATATTTCATATTTATGAAGCATCTGCATAATAAAGATAAGCTGTTTAATTAACAACAATCCACCTTATTAAATATTAATCAGCCCACGAAGGGCTGTGATTTAAACTGCTTCATTACAAACATGCTGCTGCTAACACTGCTGCTGCTAACACTGCTGTTAACACTGCTGCTAACAGTGCTGCTAACACTGCTGCTGCTAACACTGCTGTTAACACTGCTGCTAACAGTGCTGCTAACACTGCTGCTGCTGCTAACATTGCTACTAACACTGCTGCTGCTAACACTGCTGCTAAGACTGCTGCTGCTGCTAACACTGCTGCTAAGACTGCTGCTGCTGCTAACACTGCTGCTGCTAACACTGCTGCTGCTAACATTGCTGCTAACACTGCTGCTGCTAACAGTGCTGCTAACACTGCTGCCGCTAACACTGCTGTCAATCTGTCCTGTCCATCTCCCTCCATCCTCCATCACTGAACTAGACCCTGAGATCCTGGACCTCCTCCACTGGATCATGGTTCTCATCCCAGACCCTTTTCCTGCTGAGAACCATCACCTCAGATCTGGAGGAGCTGATCTTCATCCCAGCAGCTTCACACTCAGCTGAGATCCGGTCCAGTTAGAGCTGAAGGTCACGATGAATCCAACAGGACCGGATCATCAACAACTAGCACTGAGACCTGATCCTGAAGAACCGAACTAGAACCCCTCAGACCCTGGCTACTCGTAGAGATTCTGTCCATAACAGTTATGAACAGAATCTGTGACAAAGACCAGCCCTGATGGAGTCCAACAACCACTGGAAACAAGTCTGACTTATTACCGGCGATGTGGACCAAGCTCTGGCACCGGGCCTACAGGGACCAGATAGCCCACATCAATGGGTCCAGAACCCCATACTCCTGGAGTACCCCCCACAGGACTCAGGATATGGTCCACTGCCTTCTCCAAGTCCACAAAACACATGTAGTCTGGTTGCACTCCCATGGACCCTCCAGGACACTGCTGAGGGTCTAGAGCTGGTCCACAGATCCACGACCAGGACCACACACTGCTCCTCCTGAATCCGAGGCTTGACTATCTTACTGACCCTCCTCTCCACGACCCCCGAATAGACCTTCACAGGGAGGCTGAGGAGTGTGATCCCCCTGGAGTTAGACCACATCCTCTGGTCCTCCATTTTAAAGAGGGGAACCATCATCCTGGTCTGGTCCAGTCCAGAGGTTCTGCCCCCGATGTCCATGTGATGTTGCAGAGGCATGTCAACCAACACAGCCCTACAACATCCAGAGCCCTGAGGAACTCCAGGAGGATCTCATCCACCCCCGAGGAGGTTGACGACCTCAGTGATCTCAGCCCCAGAGATAGGAAAGTCCACCACCGGCCCCCCGCTGATACTGGATTTATTGATATTGATTTATTGATGTGTTGATATTTATATTTATTGATATGTATTGTCAACATGATCAGGTTCTTTAGAAGAAAGAAACAAACAAACGGCAGCTCTGAGATGTGTGTGTGTGTGTGTGTGTGTGTGTGTGTGTGTGTGTGTGTGTGTGTGTGTGTGTGTGTGTGTGTTGACCTGCTGGTCTAAATCCAGCAGTAACAGCATCTGTGTGTGTTAGCAGCAGCATCATAGCTGTTATCAGCCTCAGCATCACTGTGCTGCTGCAGTAACAGCGCCTGTGTGTGTTAGCAGCAGCATCATAGCTGTTATCAGCCTCAGCATCACTGTGCTGCTGCAGTAACAGCGCCTGTGTGTGTTAGCAGCAGCATCATAGCTGTTATCAGCCTCAGCATCACTGTGCTGCTGCAGTAACAGCGCCTGTGTGTGTTAGCAGCAGCATCATAGCTGTTATCAGCCTCAGCATCACTGTGCTGCTGCAGCTCCTGGTGCATCAGGAATATTTGCAGCGTTTCCCCTGAGTTTTATCTGGTTGTTGAAGTAGAAAATGAATATTTTACAGTTCACTTGTCTGATCAATTACCTACAAGCTGTTGCTGTATTTGTGGTCGAGAGCGAGGAGCTTGTAGGTGGTGATAGAACGTTCCACAGGGAGCGTCCTCACAAAACACACACGTGTGTGTGTGTGTGTGTGTGTGTGTGTGTGTGTGTGTGTGTGTGTGTTCCACAGCTCTGGAACTGTTGCAAAACAAATTAAAGCTTTTAGGCGATAATTAGCAGCAGCTAATTTCTGAGGCTACAGACACTCTGCTGATTAGAATTTGCTCCTTGATTCAAGGCCAACGTGAATATTTCCTAAATAAATATATAACGTCATCACGTTGCTGATTAACATCTTTCTGTGTCTGATAATTAGGACTTTGCTGTTTGATGATGACAGTAAAATAAAATCCACCTTCGTTCCCTGTGAACTCTCAGATTACTGCTCACCACAAATGAGATGAATTAGTGAAGCTGCTAACGAGGAACGGACCAGGACTCGTTATGGATTCATTCGTTACAGTCACACAAAGAAGGAAAACGTTCCACCAACTACATTTAACATATATTTAAAATGTCCATGTTGAGTTTTTATAGAAAAATGATTGATTTTATTTATAATATAATATATAAAGAGCATCAGATTAGTCCATGAGACAGAAACACTGAAAACTTCACGAGAACAATGTCAATAAAGTTTTAACAAAAAGCTTTGTGTTGCTGAAATGATAAATAAATAAATGAATGATAAATAAATAAATGAATGATAAATAAATAAATAAATGATAAATAAATAAATAAATGATAAATAAATAAATGAATGATAAATAAATAAATGAATAATAAATAAATAAATGAAAGATAAATCAATAATAAAAAAATGAATAATTAATGAATTAATAATAAATAAATAAATGAATGATGTGTGAGCATCAAGTTTTATTTTATTTATTATTTAATTTTGTGGCTGTGATTAGTCTGTTTCCAATAATTAATATTACATATAAATAAAAACATTGACAGATGCTGTCTGTCTGGACCTGGTCTGGACCTGGTCCGGACCTGGTCCGGACCTGGTCTGTGTATTTTCACTCTGACACTAAAAGACTAAATAAAGTTTTACTCAGTGAAATAAACTGTGATGTTGCTTTATATAAACTGGTGTTTGACCTTTGACCCGTAGATGAAGGACCAGAGTGTGTGTGTATCAGTGTGTGTGTGTGTGTGTGTGTGACAGATTTCCAGCTCCTCTGCTGATTTTCTTTCAGTCTAATTATCAGACTCTGATTCTGTCTCAATCAAACACTTTGTCCTCCAATCAATGTCCTGATTGTAGGAGACAGTTTAATAACTGTGTGTGTGTGTGTGTGTGTGTGTGTGTGTGTGTGTGTGTGTGTGTTAAGAAGTGATCATCAGGACATTCAGAAAACTCCACAACCTGCAAATCACTGATGAAAAAACGATGAAACATGTCTGTGTTTTATTATTAAAAGCAGCAGAAAACAGAGAATCAGCAACAATCTGAATCTGATTGAACACAATCATTCAGATGTTGGACTTTTATTTTTCAACTTTTTATTCATGTTGCACAAAGTGAGAAGAAGAATTTGAATAATGATTAAACTGTGAAGAGAAACAGGAAAAAACAACAAATTCATCACAAACGTCCAGTTCCACTTGATGTTAAATAGAAGCTTTAAACCATGAATAGAATGTGACGTTCAGTTAAACCTATATGTGTCTATAGGTCTATACCTGTATATGTTATATACGTCTATATATCTAGTATAGACCTATATATGTTATATAGGTCTATATATCTAGTATAGACCTATATATGTTATATAGGTCTATATATCTAGTATAGACCTATATATGTTATATAGGTCTATATATCTAGTATAGACCTATATATGTTATATAGGTCTATATATCTAGTATAGACCTATATATGTTATATACGTCTATATATCTAGTATAGACCTATATATGTTATATAGGTCTATATATCTAGTATAGACCTATATATGTTATATACGTCTATATATCTAGTATAGACCTATATATGTTATATAGGTCTATATATCTAGTATAGACCTATATATGTTATATACGTCTATATATCTAGTATAGACCTATATATGTTATATAGGTCTATATATCTAGTATAGACCTATATATGTTATATACGTCTATATATCTAGTATAGACCTATATATGTTATATACGTCTATATATCTAGTATAGACCTATATTTGTTATATACGTCTATATATCTAGTATAGACCTATATATGTTATATAGGTCTATATATCTAGTATAGACCTATATATGTTATATACGTCTATATATCTAGTATAGACCTATATATGTTATATACGTCTATATATCTAGTATAGACCTATATATGTTATATGTCTATGCGTCTAGTATAGACAAATATATGTTATATATGTCTATATATCTAGTATAGACCTATATATGTTATATACGTCTATATATCTAGTATAGACCTATATATGTTATATACGTCTATATATCTAGTATAGACCTATATATGTTATATACGTCTATATATCTAGTATAGACCTATATATGTTATATACATCTATATATATAGTATAGACCTATATATGTTATATACGTCTATATATCTAGTATAGACCTATATATGTTATATACGTCTATATATCTAGTATAGACCTATATATGTTGTATACGTCTATACGTCTAGTATAGACATGTATGTTATATACGTCTATATATCTAGTATAGACCTATATATATTATATAGGTCTATACGTCTAGTATAGACCGATATATGTTATATACGTCTACATATCTAGTATAGACCTATATATGTTATATACGTCTATATATCTAGTATAGATGTATATATGTTATATACATCTATATATATAGTATAGACATACAGTATATATGTTATATACATCTATATATCTAGTGTAGATATATATATGGTCTATACGTCTAGTATAGACATATGTTATATAGGTCTATATGTCTAGTATAGACATATATATGTTATATAAGTCTATATATCTAGTATAGACATATGTTATATAGTTCTATACATCTAGTATAGACATATATGTTATATGCATCTATACGTCTAGTGTAGACATGTATGTTACATATGTCTATATATCTAGTATAGACGTATATATCTTATATAGGTCTAATGTAGGGGCGACGCGGTGGAACAGGGGTTAGCGCTGTTGCCTCACAGCAAGAAGGTCGCAGGTTCTAGACCTCCTTGGTCCTGGGTCTGGGACCTTTCTGTGTGGAGTTTGCATGTTCTCCCTGTGTCTGTGTGGGTTTTCTCCAGGTTCTAGTCCTGGTCCAGGTTCTAGTCTTGGTTCAGGTTCTAGTCCTGGTCCAGGTTCTCCAGCTTCCTCCCACAGTCCAAAAACATGCTGAGGTTAATTGGAGACTCTAAATTGCCCATAGGTGTGAGTGTGTGAGTGAATGGTGTGTGTGCCCCACGATTGAGTGGTGTATCCCTGCCTCTCACCGTAACACGCTGGGATTGGCTCCAGCAGACCATGTGACCCTAATGAGGAATAAGCAGGTATAGAAGATGACTGACTGATTGACGTCTAATGTAGACATATATATGTTATATACGTCTCTACGTCTAGTAGAGACGTATATAGTCATGTCATGTATATGTCTAGTATAGACATGTATATGTTATATACGTCTCTATGTCTAGTATAGACATGTATATGTCTAGTATATACATGTATATGTTATATACGTCTCTACGTCTAGTGTAGACATGTATATTTTATATATGTCTATACGTCTAGTATAGACATGTATATGTTATATACGTCTCTACGTCTAGTATAGACATGTATATGTCTAGTATAGACATGTGTGGCAGTCGCCTTGCCACCGTGGGTTCCCCGGCACCGAACAGACGCACAACAAGTCCAGTCTTTTCTATTAACGGGTTTTTCCCCGGGCTTTATTAGCGCGCACACACACACACACACGCTGAGGCCGTCTGCAGCCGATCGCAGGCTTGATGTGCTGCCGTCTGCTCGGCTCTCCTCGTGTCCGTTCCTCCTCTTTCTCCTCGCGGGTCCAGCCTGCTACTGTTTTAAAAGAGATGGTGAGAGTAATTAGCGCACCTGTACTCACTGCTCAATTACTCTCACCTGGCGCCGCTCCCCTGAGCCCTCTCCACACCTCTCTCCTGCAGCCGATGCGCCACGCCCCCTCCACATACCTCCACCGCCCGACTTAGGCCGGGGAGCCGTCCGGCCTAACCTACTCCCCCCCCCGCCTCCCCATGGGAGCGGGAAAGGAAGTCGGCCACGGCCATCTGCGCCCCCGGCCTATGGATCACTGTGAACTTAAAAGGCTGTAAAGCTAGATACCACCGAGTGATCCGGGCGTTGGCATCCTTCATGCGGTGGAGCCACTGAAGGGGAGCGTGGTCCGAGCAGAGGGTGAATGGGCGCCCCAGCAGGTAGTACCGCAGAGCATCGACCGCCCACCGGATGGCCAGGCACTCCCTCTCCACCGTGCTGTACCTGGCCTCCCTCTCCGACAGCTTGCGGCTGATGTACAGCACTGGGCGGTCGACGCCCCGCACCCGCTGGGACAGAACGGCCCCCAGCCCCCTGCCCGACGCATCAGTCTGCAAGACAAAAGGGAGAGAGAAGTTAGGTGTGTGGAGAAGAGGCTCCCCACAGAGGGCCTGCTTTACCCTCTCAAGCGACACCTGGCACTGCTCCGTCCACTGGACCGGATCTGAAGCACCCTTTCGGGTGAGGTCGGTTAGAGGGCTGGTCAGCTCCGCGAAGCTGGGGATAAATCGCCGGTAATAGCCGGCCAGCCCCAAAAACCGCCGCACCTCTTTTTTGGTCTTGGGCCTTGGGCAGGCTGCAATCGCTGCTGTCTTGTCTACCTGCGGACGCACCTGCCCGCCGCCCAAGTGGTACCCCAGATACCGTACCTCCCTCCGTCCAACTTCACACTTCTTTGGGTTGGCCGTAAGCCCCGCCTGCCTCAGTGACTCGAGCACCGCGGCCACCTGCCGCACATGCTCCGCCCAGGTGTTACTGTGGATGATGACATCATCCAGGTAGGCGGCAGCATATGCGGCATGGGGGCGCAGCACCCGGTCCATGAGGCGTTGAAAAGTGGCTGGGGCCCCAAACAACCCAAACGGAAGTGTGACAAATTGGTACAAACCGTACGGAGTGGAGAAGGCCGTTTTCTCCTTGGACTCTGGAGACAAGGGAATCTGCCAGTAGCCCTTGGTCAAATCCAGCGTCGTGAAAAAGCGAGCAGGGCCCAGGCGATCCAGGAGTTCGTCGACCCGGGGCATTGGATAGGCGTCAAACTGTGAAACATCATTCACCCTGCGATAGTCCACACAGAACCGGATAGACCCATCTTTCTTGGTTACAAGAACGATGGGGCTACACCAGGCACTGTTGGACTCTTCTATTACACCCATCTCCAACATAGCTTTCAATTCAGCCTGAACCACTTTTCTCTTGTGTTCAGGTAGCCGATAGGGCCGCGAACGCACCGTCACCCCTGGGTGAGTCTCGATACGGTGTTGAATAAGGCTTGTGCGTCCTGGCAGGGGGGAAAACACATCAGCATAACACTGCTGCAACCTGGCAATGTCTGCTCCCTGGGACGGTGAGAGATGGTCTTCACAACGGAGCGGGGCAGGATTGGTCGATTTTGGTACCTCGGGCCCCAACTCATCTCTCTCTCTAATTGTCGTCACCAGGGAAACAGGCTCCGCCTCTCTCCAAGCTTTAAGGAGGTTGAGGTGATAAATCTGTGTTGCCCCTCCCCTGTCAGATCGCACAAGCTCATAGTCAACGTCACCCACTCGCCGTGTGACCACAAAGGGCCCTTGCCACTTGGCGAGTAATTTCGAATTGGAAGATGGGAGCAATACAAGCACTTTATCTCCCGGTGAAAATTGTCTCAGCCTCGATCCTCTGTTGTACAGCCGCTGCTGACGTTCCTGGGCCCGGAGCAAATTCTCACGTGATAACTGCCCTAGTGTGTGGAGTTTTGCTCTCAGGTCCAGGACGTACTGAACTTCGTTCTTACTTGGGCTTGGACCGTCCTCCCAGCTTTCTTTAACCAGGTCCAGAACCCCCCGTGGTTTCCTGCCGAACAGCAGCTCAAAGGGAGAAAATCCCGTTGAGGCCTGGGGTACCTCGCGCACTGCAAACAACAGAGGATGTAGCCATTTATCCCAATTATGATTATCATCGTGCACAAACTTACGGATCATGGACTTCAAGGTCTTATTCAGGCGCTCCACGAGGCCGTCCGTCTGAGGGTGGTAGATGCTGGTTCGAATAGCCTTGATGCCCAATAACCCGTACAGTTCTCTCAGTGTTCGTGACATAAACTGGGTGCCCTGGTCAGTCAGGATCTCTTTCGGGATCCCGACTCGGGAGATAACTTGAAACAGCGCTTGCGCCACACTCTTTGCAGAGATGGTGCGCAGCGGCACTGCCTCTGGATATCGCGTTGCGTAATCCACCAGGACTAACACAAAGCGATATCCCCGTGCGCTCCGGTGAAATGGCCCGATGAGGTCCATCCCGACGCGTTCAAATGGGACCTCCATCAGTGGTAATGGGCGCAATGGCGCTCTCGGGACGGCCGGTGGGTTAACTAACTGGCATTCGGGACAAGACGCGCACCAGCGGCGCACGTCTGCCCGAATGCCTGGCCAATAGAATCGGGCCATTATCCGGTTCAGTGTTTTATCATATCCCAGGTGTCCAGCCATCGGGTTGTAATGAGCCGCCTGGAAAACTATTTCCCGACGGCTTTTCGGGACCAACAACTGGGTTATTATGTCGCCTGTCTGAGTGTCACGACTCACTCTGTATAATCTGTCCCTGCGCAAAGAAAAATGTGGATATGACAGCGCTGCGTCAGGGCGCACCATGTGACCATCAATTCGTATCACTTGGTCAAAGGCAAAGCGCAGAGTATCGTCACGAGACTGCTCGAGTGGAAAATCTTCCATGGAGTCAAACACGGGAACCTGCGGAGCCTCCGGTGGAGGCACCGCCGGCTCCCCCTCCCCGTCTGCAGCGTCGGACAACCTTGCGTCGCCGCTAAGCACAGCGCACATATCCCCTGTCCCTGTCGGTCGCGAGCGCACCCCCACACATTGCCCCACTAGTTTATCAAACCCCGGCCAATCTGTGCCCAAGATCAGAGGGTGCGCCAGGCGGGAACTAACCGCAGCCTTCACACTATGCTTTTTACCCTTGTAGCGAATTTCCACCGGCACCACAGGATACCTGTGAATATCCCCATGCACACACCTGATATCCACCCATCCCGCCTCCACCAGTGCCCCGGGTCGAATCAGGTTCTGGTGAACTATAGACTGCATGCAGCCCGAGTCCACCATTGCCTGATGTGTACCCCCCTGAATCCTTACCGGAACGCTGTACGTCTCTCCCGGACCGGGGGAGGGTGCCGGGGGCCCGACAACCCGGATCACCTGCCCGACCTCCATGAGCGGACACTCGCGGCGGAAGTGTCCGGGCTGCCCGCACCTCCAGCACTCCTGCCCTGCCGCCTGAGGGACCCTCTGTGGGCTAGGACCGGCGCCCGTAGCGGCTGGACCCTGTGGTGGAAGGAAAACAGAGGGGGCGTTAGTGCGGGGGGCGGGGGTGGGACGGGCGGATGTTTCGGGGGGGGGACCGGGTATGGTGGCGGGTCTCCTGCGAGGAGGAAGACTGGGGCGGCCGGCGGACACCGGCCGCGCCTCCGATGTCTGGCCCCGGGAGAGGACGGCCAGGTGGTCCTCTGCGAGGGTGACAGCCGTCGCCAGGTCGGCGGGGCGGTGGCAGCACCCATTCCAGGGTGCCCGCCGGCAGCCCCTCCACGAACTGCTCCAGGACGATCTTCTCCATCAGCTCTCCCTCGCCTGCGGTCCCCCCCGGCTGCAGCCACCTGTACGCCGCATCCCTTAGCTGCTGGGCGTGGACGAAGGGGCGGTCGGTGGGACCCAGCTTGGCCCCCCGGAACCTCCGCCGGTGGTCCTCCGCCGAATATCCCAGTCGGTCGAGGACGGCCCTCTTCACTGCCCGGTACTGCCTCGTGAGGAGGCAGGCAGGCCGAGCGCCGCCGCCTGTGCGTCCCCCGCCAGCAGAGGCAGCAGGCGCACGGCCCACTCTGCCTCCGGCCACCCGCACGCCGACGCCGTCGCCTCGAACATTTCCAGGAACGACTGGACGTCGTCGCTCCCGGTCATGCGCTGCAGTGTGACGCCGGCGAGCGGGGGGCTCGGTGACGCCGCCCCCGACCGAGCCAGCATCCTCTGCAGCAGCTGCGTCTGCCCTTCGACCTGCTGCTGAAGCGCCGAGAGCTGCTGCCTGCTGGCCGCTGCCTGGTCCCGGCTCATCGCGGCGACCTCCGCTAAGATCTGGGCCAGCACTGTGGCTGGTTGCACCTGCTGTGGCTCTGTCATTTCTGCCGGGTCCCTGTTTGGGCGCCAGATGTGGCAGTCGCCTTGCCACCGTGGGTTCCCCGGCACCGAACAGACGCACAACAAGTCCAGTCTTTTCTATTAACGGGTTTTTCCCCGGGCTTTATTAGCGCGCACACACACACACACGCTGAGGCCGTCTGCAGCCGATCGCAGGCTTGATGTGCTGCCGTCTGCTCGGCTCTCCTCGTGTCCGTTCCTCCTCTTTCTCCTCGCGGGTCCAGCCTGCTACTGTTTTAAAAGAGATGGTGAGAGTAATTAGCGCACCTGTACTCACTGCTCAATTACTCTCACCTGGCGCCGCTCCCCTGAGCCCTCTCCACACCTCTCTCCTGCAGCCGATGCGCCACGCCCCCTCCACAACATGTATATGTTATATACGTCTCTACGTCTAGTATAGACATGTATATGTCTAGTATAGACATGTATATGTTATATACGTCTATACGTCTTGTATAGACATGTATATGTCTAGTATATACATGTATATGTTATATACGTCTATACGTCTAGTATAGACATGTATATTATACGTTATATACGTTGAATCTGTTCATAAAGAAGGTTTAACAGCAGTTTACTGATATCTCTCATTACAACTTTGACTTTTATTATTTACTGATGTTAGTGGATTATTTTTCCATCATATTTTTATGTTTGTTACTTTGAACAAAATCATCTGTTAAATGTAAATAATGTAGATACCAGTATGTTCTACCAGTCTGTGGATGTTCTACCAGCCTGTAGATGTTCTACCAGTCTGTGGATGTTCTACTAGTCTGTAGATATTCTACTAGTCTGTAGATATTCTACTAGTCTGTAGATATTCTACTAGTCTGTAGATTTTCTACCAGCCAGTGGATGTTTTACCAGTCTGTAGATGTTCTACCAGTCTCTAGATGTTCTACTAGTCTGTGGATGTTCTACCAGTCTGTGGATGTTCTACCAGTCTCTAGATGTTCTACTAGTCTGTGGATGTTCTACCAGTCTCTAGATGTTCTACTAGTCTGTAGATGTTCTACCAGTCTGTGGATGTTCTACCAGTCTCTAGATGTTCTACTAGTCTGTAGATGTTCTACCAGTCTGTGGATGTTCTACTAGACTGTGGATGTTCTACAAGTCTGTAGATGTTCTCCCAGTCTGTGGATGTTCTACCCATCTCTAGATGTTCTACTAGTCTGTGGATGTTCTACAAGTCTGTGGATGTTCTACCAGTCTGTAGATGTTCTACCAGCCAGTGAATATTCTATCAGTCTGTAGATGTTCTACTAGTCTGTAGATGTTCTACTAGTCTGTGGATGTTCTACAAGTCTGTGGATGTTCTACCAATCTCTAGATGGTCTACTAGTGTATAGATGTTCTACCACTCTGAGGATGTTCTACCAGTCTGTAGATGTTCTACCAGTCTGTAGATGTTCTACCAGTCTGTGGATGTTCTACTAGTCTGTGGATGTTCTACCAGCCTGTAGATTTTCTACCAGTCTGTAGATGTTCTACTAGTCTGTAGGTGTTCTACCAGTCTGTAGATGTTCTACCAGTCTGTGGATGTTCTACGAGTCTATGGATGTTTTACCAGTCTATGGATGTTCTACCAGTCTGTGGATGTTCTACTAGTCTGTGGATGTTCTACTAGTCTGTAGATGTTCTACTAGTCTGTAGATGTTCTACCAGTCTGTAGATGTTCTACTAGTCTGTAGATGTTCTACCAGTCTGTGGATGTTCTACTAGTCTGTAGATGTTCTACCAGTCTGTAGATGTTCTACCAGCCTGTAGATGTTCTACCAGTCTGTGGATGTTCTACTAGTCTGTAGATGTTCTACTAGTCTGTAGATGTTCTACCAGTCTGTAGATGTTCTACTAGTCTGTAGATGTTCTACCAGTCTGTGGATGTTCTACTAGTCTGTAGATGTTCTACCAGTCTGTAGATGTTCTACCAGCCTGTAGATGTTCTACTAGTCTGTAGATGTTCTACCAGTCTGTGGATGTTCTACTAGTCTGTAGATGTTCTACCAGCCAGTGGATGTTTTACCAGTCTGTAGACGTTCTACCAGTCTGTAGATGTTCTACCAGCCTGTGATCTACTGAGTGGGAGACATCCAAACTCTCCAGGCTGGAGAAGCTGATCATTGGTCAGTAAGAAGCTGGAGTCTCTAGTATCAGCAGAGAGCAGAACCCTGAAGAAACTGCTGGTCATCCTGGACAACACCAGCCAGGCTCTGACCACTGGTATCAGCCAGAGAAGGTGAGCAGCTACAGACTGCTGATCTAAGAAATAAGACTACACAGAAAATCACCACAATGAAGATTTAGACTTTTTTCTGTCGGAGAGAAACTGATCAGCTGATTCTGAAAAAATGACAAAAAATTAAACAGTTTTTCATGATAAAAACTGAACAAACTGAACAAATAATCTGAAAACATACAACATACAACATACAACTGCAATATACTAATACAACATAGAACATGTGTATGTATATATCTACATGTGTGTGTGTGTGTTTTTCAATTTGCTTTCTGTTATTTTTTTTAAATAAAATGAACAAAAAGTGTCCCTCTATTTGTGTTGAAAAGCAAAAAGTGCGTTCTCAAAAGGAAAACGGAATAAAATTTAAATTAAATAGGGTTAGGGTCTTCTTCAGGACTAACACACCAAACCAGTTCCACTCCGCTCGTTAACTGGGCCAGAGATGTGCTCCGATCGAATAACTGCAGCCCAATAAGCTTCTGCTGTGCTCTCCCCTTTATAAACGCTGCTGCGTTCCATAATGTAATGAAATCACTCCCCAACTTGCCTATTAACCCTTAATGTGCTCATATTTTGTAGTTTAGCCTATTTTTAACCCCTTAAACTATTTACAAATGGAAATTTACTTTTTTTAACTAGTTAATACCCTTTTTCAATTATACCCCTTTAGTAATTATATTTATTATGTATATATAAATATCTTCCTGAGCTCCATTAACCCTCTCCAATTCAATTTGACCCTCTCTTCTTTTTTCCAGGTAAGTCCTTCATCTTTTTTAAGTAACCCCCCTGTGTCACTGCGGTCCGTTCCCCCCCAGGTCGTGTAGGTAAGTATCCCGCTCACAGGTATGTATCCCCTTATTATAGTCCCTTCTCCAGTACTTCTTGTTAGGGTTATGTGTCATTCAATTACGGTTAGGTTTAGATGTGGGGTAAAGGTTAGGGTTAGGGTCCCAGTTTTTTGAAGTGGCTGACCTGTTTCACCCTTTGGTTGTGGATGGAGGTGTGGGCCAGACCAGGAAGGGGGTGTTCGTTATGAAAGACCATTTCCTTTGTTTTAGCCACATTTAGCTCCAGATAGTTGTCTGTGAAGCACTGAGTGAAGTGAGTTATGGATCGATGATCAGCTGTGATGGAGTCATTGTTGTGGAGCAGACCTTGGATGGGAGAGGGGCTGGTGAAGAGGAAAGGGCTCAGACAATGGCCCTGTGGAGCTCCAGTGTTGATGATGATGGTGGATCAAGTGACTGACCCTAACCCTAACTGTGGTCAGTTGGTGAGGAAGTGGTGGATCCAGCAGATGACGGGTGGAGATGCTGAGGTGATCATCTGGTGGTGAGGAATGGTGTTGAAGGCTGAGCTGAAGTCCAGAAAGAGGATGATTGGAGGTGTTGTAGGAGGAGGCATGCTACAGCATCCTCCGCCCCCTGCTGGCCCTGTAAGCAAACTGGTATGGGTCCAGCAAACTGGGATGAGTCCAGCAAACTGGTATGCGTCCAGCAAACTGGTATGGGTCACGTAACCTGGGATGGGTCCAATAAACTGGTATGATTCCAGTAAACTGGTATGAGTCCAGCAAACTGGTATGCGTCCAGCAAACTGGTATGGGTCACGTAACCTGGGATGGGTCCAATAAACTGGTATGATTCCAGTAAACTGGTATGGGTCCAGTAAACTGGTATGGGTCACGTAACCTGGGATGGGTCCAATAAACTGGTATGAGTCCAGTAAACTGGTATGAGTCCAGTAAACTGGGATGGGTCCAGTAAACTGGGATGGGTCCAGTAAACTGGTATGGGTCCAGTAAACTGGTATGAGTCCAGTAAACTGGGATGGGTCCAGTAAACTGGGATGGGTCCAGTAAACTGGTATGAGTCCAGCAAACTGGTATGGGTCCAGTAAACTGGTATGAGTCCAGTAAACTGGTATGGGTCATGTAAACTTGGATGGGTCCAGTAAACTGGGATGGTATGGGTCCAGTAAACTGGGATTGGTCCAGTAAACTGGTATGAGTCCAGTAAACTGGTATGGGTCCAGTAAACTGGGATGGGTCATGTAAACTTGGATGGGTCCAGTAAACTGGGATGGTATGGGTCCAGTAAACTGGGATCGGTCCAGTAAACTGGTATGAGTCCAGTAAACTGGTATGGGTCCAGTAAACTGGGATGGGTCCAGTAAACTGGTATGAGTCCAGTAAACTGGGATGGGTCCAGTAAACTGGGATGGGTCCAGTAAACTGGGATGGGTCCAGTAGGAGGCAGACAACTGGCAGTAGGATGATGGAGGTGAGTTCTTCATGGAGATGGAAGTAGGTCATCCTAACCCTAACCAGCCAGTAGTGGTTGGGTTCAGAGGTTCCTGGGTTCCTGGCTGAGGTTCTCCAGATGGTTGCTATGGTTGCTGACCAGTATGAGCAACATGCAACATACAATAATTAACCTGCAACATACAACACATAACATACTACATACAACACATAATATACAACATACAACACATAAAATACTACATACAACACATAACATACTACATACAACACATAACATACTACATACAACACAATATACAACATACAACACATAACATACTACATACAACACATAACATACTACATACAACACATAATATACAACACATAACATACTACATACAACACATAACATACTACATACAACACATAACATACTACATACAACACATAACATACAACATACAACACATAACATACAACATACAACACATAACATACTACATACAACACATAACATACTACATACAACACATAACATACTACATACAACACATAACATACAACATACAACACATAACATACAACATACAACACATAACATACTACATACAACACATAACATACTACATACAACACATAACATACTACATACAACACATAACATACAACATACAACATATAACATACAACACATAACATACTACATACAACACATAACATACATACAACACATAACATACTACATACAACACATAACATACAACATACAACACATAACATACTACATGCTTAAAAAAACATTAAGAGTTATTAATAACATTAAGTTATTTAATGTAAACTGTAGCAGCAGCAGCCTCCTCCATCTCCACCTCCTCCTACACCTCCTCCACCCTCTCCTCCTCCTCCTCCTCCTTCTCCTCCTCTTCCTCCTGCTCTTCCTCCTCTTCCTCCTGCTCCTCCTCTTCCTCCTGCTCCTCCTCCTGCTCCTCCTCTTCCTCCTGCTCCTGCTCCTCCTCTTCCTCCTGCTTCTGCTCCTCCTCCTTCTCCTCCTCTTCCTCCTGCTCTTCCTCCTCCTCCTTCACCTCCTCCTCCTGCTCCTCCTCCTCCTTCTCCTCCTCTTCCTCCTGCTCTTCCTCCTGCTCTTCCTCCTCCTTCTCTTCCTCCTGCTCCTCCTCCTGCTCCTCCTCTTCCTCCTGCTTCTGCTCCTCCTCCTTCTCCTCCTCTTCCTCCTGCTCTTCCTCCTCCTTCACCTCCTCCTCCTGCTCCTCCTCCTCCTTCTCCTCCTCTTCCTCCTCCTCTTCCTCCTCCTTCACCTCCTCCTCCTCCTCCTGCTCCTCCTCCTCCTTCTCCTCCTCTTCCTCCTGCTCTTCCTCCTCCTCCTCTTCCTCCTGCTCCTCCTCCTGCTCCTCCTGCTCCTCCTGCTCCTGTTCCTTTTATCTGTCAAACAGCAGAATTCATCTCGAGTCCATCAACTCATTTATGAAACGTTGGAAATTAATTTCTGTGTCGTCATGGTGATGAAGCATGTTCACTAATGATGTTGTTGCCATGGCGACAGATTGGACAAAGCGGTTTAATTTCTATTTCTCTGTTATATCTGATTTATTCAGCGTGGAAGTTGTGAGGAAGATTCTTCTGTTTTAAAGTAGAGAAGCTTCGACAGAAGAGGATTTAAAATGATTATTATAGACAGCAGAAACATGCTGCTGCTAACTATGCTGCTGCGGCTAAACATGCTGCTGCTAACTATGCTGCTGCTGCTGCTAAACATGCTGCTGCTAACTATGCTGCTGCTGCTGCTAAACATGCTGCTGCTAACTATGCTGCTGCTGCTGCTAAACATGCTGCTGCTAAACATGCTGCTGCTAACTATGCTGCTGCTAAACATGCTGCTGCTAACTATGCTGCTGCTGCTACTAAACATGCTGCTGCTAACTATGCTGCTGCTGCTAAACATGCTGCTGCTAACTATGCTGCTGCTGCTGCTAAACATGCTGCTGCTAACTATGCTGCTGCTAAACATGCTGCTGCTAACTATGCTGCTGCTGCTACTAAACATGCTGCTGCTAACTATGCTGCTGCTGCTGCTGCTGCTGCTAACTATGCTGCTGCTGCTACTAAACATGCTGCTGCTAACTATGCTGCTGCTGCTGCTAAACATGCTGCTGCTAACTATGCTGCTGCTAAACATGCTGCTGCTGCTAAACATGCGACCGCTAACAATGCTTCTGCTGCTGCCAAACATGCTATTGCTAACTATGCTGCTGCTAAACATACTGCTGCTAACTATGCTGCTGCTGCTAAACATGCTGCTGTTAACTATGCTGCTGGTAAACATGCTACTGCTAACTATGCTGCTGCTAAATATGCTGCTGCTAACTATGCTGCTGCTGCTAAACATGCTGCTGCTAACTATGCTGCTGCTAAACATGCTGCTGCTAACTATGCTGCTGCTGCTACTAAACATGCTGCTGCTAACTATGCTGCTGCTGCTGCTAAACATGCTGCTGCTAACTATGCTGCTGCTAACTATGCTGCTGCTGCTAAACATGCTGCTGCTAACTATGCTGCTGCTGCTAACTATGCTGCTGCTGCTAAACATGCTGCTGTTAACTATGCTGCTGGTAAACATGCTACTGCTAACTATGCTGCTGCTAAATATGCTGCTGCTAACTATGCTGCTGCTGCTGCTAAACATGCTACTGCTAACTATGCTTCTGCTGCTGCTAAACATACTACTGCTAACTATGCTGCTGCTAAACATGCTTCTGCTAACTATGCTGCTGCTGCTAAACATGCTGCTGCTAACTGTGCTGCTGCTGCTAAACATGCTGCTGCTAACTATGCTGCTGCTAACTATGCTGCTGCTGCTAAACATGCTACTGCTAACTATGCTTCTGCTGCTGCTAAACATACTACTGCTAACTATGCTGCTGCTAAACATGCTTCTGCTAACTATGCTGCTGCTGCTAAACATGCTGCTGCTAACTGTGCTACTGCTAAACATGCTGCTGCTAACTATGCTGCTGCTGCTAAACATGGTACTGCTAACTATGCTTCTGCTGCTGCTAAACATACTACTGCTAACTATGCTGCTGCTAAACATGCTTCTGCTAACTATGCTGCTGCTAACTATGCTGCTGCTGCTAAACATGCTACTGCTAACTATGCTTCTGCTGCTGCTAAACATACTACTGCTAACTATGCTGCTGCTAAACATGCTGCTGCTAACTATGCTGCTGCTGCTAAACATGCTACTGCTAACTATGCTTCTGCTGCTGCTAAACATACTACTGCTAACTATGCTGCTGCTAAACATGCTTCTGCTATCTATGCTGCTGCTGCTAAACATGCTGCTGCTAACTGTGCTGCTGCTGCTAAACATGCTGCTGCTAACTATGCTGCTGCTAAACATGCTGCTGCTAACTATGCTGTTGCTGCTAAACATGGTACTGCTAACTATGCTTCTGCTGCTGCTAAACATACTACTGCTAACTATGCTGCTGCTAAACATGCTTCTGCTAACTATGCTGCTGCTAACTATGCTGCTCCTGCTAAACATGCTACTGCTAACTATGCTGCTGCTAAACATGCTACTGCTAACTATGCTGCTGCTGCTAAACATGCTGCTGCTAACTATGCTGCTGCTGCTAAACATGCTACTGCTAACTATGCTTCTGCTGCTGCTAAACATACTACTGCTAACTATGCTGCTGCTAAACATGCTTCTGCTAACTATGCTGCTGCTGCTAAACATGCTGCTGCTAACTGTGCTGCTGCTAAACATGCTGCTGCTAACTATGCTGCTGCTGCTAAACATGGTACTGCTAACTATGCTTCTGCTGCTGCTAAACATACTACTGCTAACTATGCTGCTGCTAAACATGCTTCTGCTAACTATGCCGCTGCTAACTATGCTGCTGCTGCTAAACATGCTACTGCTAACTATGCTTCTGCTGCTGCTAAACATACTACTGCTAACTATGCTGCTGCTAAACATGCTTCTGCTAACTATGCTGCTGCTGCTAAACATGCTGCTGCTAACTGTGCTGCTGCTGCTAAACATGCTGCTGCTAACTATGCTGCTGCTAAACATGCTGCTGCTAACTATGCTGTTGCTGCTAAACATGGTACTGCTAACTATGCTTCTGCTGCTGCTAAACATACTACTGCTAACTATGCTGCTGCTAAACATGCTTCTGCTAACTATGCTGCTGCTGCTAAACATGCTGCTGCTAACTGTGCTGCTGCTGCTAAACATGCTGCTGCTAACTATGCTGCTGCTAACTATGCTGCTGCTGCTAAACATGCTACTGCTAACTATGCTTCTGCTGCTGCTAAACATACTACTGCTAACTATGCTGCTGCTAAACATGCTTCTGCTAACTATGCTGCTGCTGCTAAACATGCTGCTGCTAACTGTGCTACTGCTAAACATGCTGCTGCTAACTATGCTGCTGCTGCTAAACATGGTACTGCTAACTATGCTTCTGCTGCTGCTAAACATACCTGATCCTGGTCCTGTGGAGCAGTGTGTATTTCTGGTACTTTAATCCATGTGAAACAGGGGTTTTGGTTCCAGATGTGGTGACTCAGCAGTTTTTAAAGTGTTGAGTTCAGTTGAATCAACAGTTTTTATTATTTCTGAGTTTGTTCTAAATCAGTTTAACAGGAAACACGAGCTGCTGCTCTGGTTGCCTAGCAACAAAGACAGAAAAAGAAGAAATGCTGACAGGTGTCTCACCTGTGTGTTCTCAGGCGTTTTAGGTATTTTCAGGCGTTTCCAGGTGTTTCCATGTGTTTCCAGGCGTTTCCAGGCGTTTCCAGGCGTTTCCAGGTGTTTCCAGGCGTTTCCAGGCGTTTCCAGGCGTTTCCAGGCGTTTCCAGGTGTTTCCAGGTGTTTCCAGGTGTTTCCAGGTGTCATATCTCTATAGCAGCAGGTTTTATGACGCTGAGAAACAGGAATGTAAATAAGTGTAAAAACTTTGATTTGCTGCAGGAAATAAACAAAAAAACTCACTTCTTCTACAAAGTTTTTGTAATTCATTTTTTATCTTTTTATTCTTATTTTATTTACTTTTCCTTGTTTTTATCCTATTTTTTTGGACATATAGATTTTCACTTCCAGTCAAATGAATTCTGTGAGTTAAATATTCAAATAAATGATTAAAAATAAGAAAATAGTCTAATAAATAAATAAACTGTACAAATACAGTCGTATTGAAAACCTCATAACTAATAATTATTTTAAGGTAACTGGTGAAAATACTGAAATGCATTATATCAGCTGGACAGGTGCTTTTAATTTGAAGTAAACAGGAAGTGTGTTGTTTTTCTCTTAATGTGATAACGTTATAAAGAAATAATGAGAAGAATCTTGTCTGTGAAGGTGATTTTCAGCCTCTTTGCTGTTAGTGATGATTTAAAGGTGAAGTCCGTCAGGTTCTGACCCTCCAGGTGAATCCTCCTCAGGTGAAGCAGCATTTATTCTATGTTGGGAATAAATTCTGATTTAATTGGCTGTTCCAGGCTGCAGCAACACGACGGCAGGAAAAGGTTGAACCACAGGAGAAAATGTCGTCAGGTCCATGAAACGGAACCTGTGTTTGACCCTTTGTTTGCTGAATGTTAATCAGCTTCTGCTGCAAACATCATCCAGCATCATTATTTTTAATTGGCTGCATCATAAAATAAGACATTTCTGCTCCTGAACAGAAGCAGCTGAAATAAACAAAGCAGCAGTTTCAGGTAAAGAAGCTGTGATTGGTCGACAAACACCTTTAATCACTTCCTGAACCTGACTTTTATTTTATGATGAAGAATCAGCTCCTGACGATAAAAGTTAGGATTATTATAAAAAGAGTTTTACCTGTTTCCATCAACGCAAAGAAATGATTAATAATATAATAATATATAATGATTTACACAACAGTTGTGTTTGTGTAGGTGTGATGTCATAACTGCTGCTTCCTGTTGTTCAGACCATCAACACAATAAAATGTCTGGATAAAAGTATCAGAGAAAATAAAATACAATCATATGTCACGTTTAACCTTAGCTTAGCATTATAGCTCCTGAAGCTAAATCACAAATACTTACATTAGCTTAGCATTATAGCTCCTGAAGCTAAATCACAAATACTTACATTAGCTTAGCATTATAGCTACTGAAGCTAAATCACAAATACTTACATTAGCTTAGCATTATAGCTACTGAAGCTAAATCACAAATACTTACATTAGCTTAGCATTATAGCTACTGAAGCTAAATCACAAATACTTACATTAGCTTAGCATTATAGCTACTGAAGCTAAATCACAAATACTTACATTAGCTTAGCATTATAGCTACTGAAGCTAAATCACAAATACTTACATTAGCTTAGCATTATAGCTACTGAAGGCAAATCACAAATACTGGTGACATATCACTAGGTAGTCATTTTTGAATGAAATTATGTCAACTAACTGAATGTAAAAGTCATGAGCTCTGTAAAATGACAAAACTGTGCATCATATCTGATACATCTGAATATGCTAATTACTGGTTTAATTGAATAATTCTGTATTGATGAGTTTATTTAAATAATTAATTCAATCAGATTCTTAGAGTTTTATACAAATCAACCTTGACTTTACATTTCATTGATTGGTCAGTTTCCAATGAGCGGAGTTTCCTGCAGTTGTAGCCCCGCCCCTTTAATCCCTAGAGAGAATCTGATTGGCTGGAGAGTGTCCAGCTGATCCTCATCATTATATAATTATAACAGAATTATATAGTAGAGCTGCAACTAACGACTATTCTGATAATTAAGTAATTAATCAGTAATTAATCAATCTATCTCATGATTAATTGATCAGTCGTCTGGTTCATTAAATGGTTTAAATGTGGATCAGTGTTTCATCAAAGATGAAGATTCAACCTAAAATGTCTTTTTTTGTCCAAAGATCATCAGTTTATTATTATAGAGACTAAAGAAACCAGGAAATAATCAGAGAAGAGAAGCTGGAACCAGAGAATTTACACATTTACTGATTAATCAATGACTCCACTGCATTAACTGATGATCAGAATAGTTGGTGATTGATGTGATCGTTGCAAACCAATGGATTAATTGATAAATTGATCAATTATTGCATGTTTCCTACAGTGTGAACACGGCTCTGCAGTTAAAACCAGCCGTGAACTTTCTGCCTGTTTCTCTGTTTCCAGGAACTTCATTTTCATTTCAGCGTCGCCTCCATTATTGAAATTCATCACTTTGTGAAATAAATGTGAAGGTAGACAAGGACACAAAAGGAGCAGCTCGTCAGTCACATAAAAGCTGTAAAACGTTGGTGAGGCAGCTTTCATGCTGGATATGAAAAGCTAATCAGGCTCCTGATTGCAGCGAGTGGCCTTTTGTCCCGTCTCTAATCCGCTGAGTGTTTTAAGAAGAGCTTAATTGAAATTCTGTTCAGGACGCTGTGATTTCCTCGGAGGATAATGAGGCGTCAGTCGACCTCGTCAGCCTTAACGCAGTCATGTGACCCACCTTTGATTGGCTCGCTGGGACGGGTCTACATCCACAATACGGAGAGGACGCTGTCCTCCGTGTCTCCACCGCTGCTCTAATTAACCAATCAGCAGCTTAACGATGTCATTGTCCTGATAATTATTGCTGCTGCTGCTCGGAAAACCAGAAAAAACAGGACCAGAACATATCTGGAGACAGGAGGATACACCTGTCCACCTGTCTGTCTATACACCTGTCCACCTGTCTGTCCACCTGTCTGTCTATATACCTGTCCACCTGTCTGTCTATACACCTGTCCACCTGTCTGTCTATATACCTGTCCACCTGTCTGTCTATATACCTGTCCACCTGTCTATCTATATACCTGTCTACCTGTCTGTCTATATACCTGTCCACCTGTCTGTCTATACACCTGTCCACCTGTCTGTCTATATACCTGTCCACCTGTCTGTCTATACACCTGTCCACCTGTCTGTCTATATACCTGTCCACCTGTCTGTCTATATACCTGTCCACCTGTCTATCTATATACCTGTCTACCTGTCTGTCTATATACCTGTCCACCTGTCTGTCTATACACCTGTCCACCTGTCTGTCTATATACCTGTCCACCTGTCTGTCTATACACCTGTCCACCTGTCTATCTATATACCTGTCCACCTGTCTGTCTATATACCTGTCCACCTGTCTGTCTATATACCTGTCCACCTGTCTATATCTATATACCTGTCCACCTGTCTGTCTATATACCTGTCCACCTGTCTATATCTATATACCTGTCCACCTGTCTGTCTATATACCTGTCCACCTGTCTATATCTATATACCTGTCCACCTGTCTGTCTATATACCTGTCCACCTGTCTATATCTATATACCTGTCCACCTGTCTGTCTATATACCTGTCCACCTGTCTGTCTATATACGTGTCCACCTGTCCATATCTATATACCTGTCTACCTGTCTATATCTATATACCTGTCCACCTGTCTGTCTATATACCTGTCCACCTGTCTATATCTATATACCTGTCCACCTGTCTGTCTATATACCTGTCCACCTGTCTGTCTATATACCTCTCCATCTGTCTGTCTATATACCTGTTCACCTGTCTACATGTCCGTCTATATACCTGTCCACTTGTCTGTCTATATACCTGTCCACTTGTCTGTCTATATACCTGTCCACCTGTCTATATCTATATACCTGTCCACCTGTCTATATCTATATACCTGTCCACCTGTCTGTCTATATACCTGTCCACCTGTCTGTCTATATACCTGTCCATCTGTCTGTCTATATACCTGTCCACCTGTCTATATCTATATACTTGTCCACCTGTCTATATCTATATATCTGTCCACCTGTCTATCTATATACCTGTCCACCTGTCTATATCTATATACCTGTCCACCTGTCTATCTATATATCTGTCCACCTGTCTATATCTATATACCTATCCACCTGTCTATGTCTATATACCTGTCCACCTGTCTATCTATATATCTGTCCACCTGTCTATATCTATATACCTATCCACCTGTCTATATCTATATACCTGTCCACCAGATAATTATTGCTGCTGCTGCTCGGAAAACCAGAAAAAACAGGACCAGAACATATCTGGAGACAGGAGGATACACCTGTCCACCTGTCTGTCTATACACCTGTCCACCTGTCTGTCCACCTGTCTGTCTATATACCTGTCCACCTGTCTGTCTATACACCTGTCCACCTGTCTGTCTATATACCTGTCCACCTGTCTGTCTATATACCTGTCTACCTGTCTGTCTATATACCTGTCCACCTGTCTATCTATATACCTGTCTACCTGTCTGTCTATATACCTGTCCACCTGTCTGTCTATACACCTGTCCACCTGTCTGTCTATATACCTGTCCACCTGTCTGTCTATACACCTGTCCACCTGTCTGTCTATATACCTGTCCACCTGTCTGTCTATATACCTGTCCACCTGTCTATCTATATACCTGTCTACCTGTCTGTCTATATACCTGTCCACCTGTCTGTCTATACACCTGTCCACCTGTCTGTCTATATACCTGTCCACCTGTCTGTCTATACACCTGTCCACCTGTCTATCTATATACCTGTCCACCTGTCTGTCTATATACCTGTCCACCTGTCTGTCTATATACCTGTCCACCTGTCTATATCTATATACCTGTCCACCTGTCTGTCTATATACCTGTCCACCTGTCTATATCTATATACCTGTCCACCTGTCTGTCTATATACCTGTCCACCTGTCTATATCTATATACCTGTCCACCTGTCTGTCTATATACCTGTCCACCTGTCTATATCTATATACCTGTCCACCTGTCTGTCTATATACCTGTCCACCTGTCTGTCTATATACGTGTCCACCTGTCCATATCTATATACCTGTCTACCTGTCTATATCTATATACCTGTCCACCTGTCTGTCTATATACCTGTCCACCTGTCTATATCTATATACCTGTCCACCTGTCTGTCTATATACCTGTCCACCTGTCTGTCTATATACCTCTCCATCTGTCTGTCTATATACCTGTCCACCTGTCTACATGTCCGTCTATATACCTGTCCACTTGTCTGTCTATATACCTGTCCACTTGTCTGTCTATATACCTGTCCACCTGTCTATATCTATATACCTGTCCACCTGTCTATATCTATATACCTGTCCACCTGTCTGTCTATATACCTGTCCACCTGTCTGTCTATATACCTGTCCATCTGTCTGTCTATATACCTGTCCACCTGTCTATATCTATATACTTGTCCACCTGTCTATATCTATATATCTGTCCACCTGTCTATCTATATACCTGTCCACCTGTCTATATCTATATACCTGTCCACCTGTCTATCTATATATCTGTCCACCTGTCTATATCTATATACCTATCCACCTGTCTATATCTATATACCTGTCCACCTGTCTATATCTATATACCTGTCCACCTGTCTGTCTATATACCTGTCCACCTGTCTATATCTATATACCTGTCCACCTGTCTGTCTATATACCTGTCCACCTGTCTATATCTATATACCTGTCCACCTGTCTGTCTATATACCTGTCTACCTGTCTATATCTATATACCTGTCCATCTGTCTATATCTATATACCTTTCCACCTGTCTATCTATATACCTGTCCACCTGTCTATCTATATACCTGTCTACCTGTCCATCTGTCTATATCTATATACCTATCCACCTGTCCACCTGTCTATCTATATACCTGTCCACCTGTCTATCTATATACCTGTCCATCTGTCTATATCTATATACCTATCGACCTGTCCACCTGTCTATCTATATACCTGTCCACCTGTCTATATCTATATACCTGTCCACCTGTCTGTCTATATACCTGTCCACCTGTCTATCTATATACCTATCCACCTGTCTATATCTATATACCTGTCCACCTGTCTGTCTATATACCTGTCCACCTGTCTGTCTATATACCTGTCCACCTGTCTATCTATATACCTGTCCACCTGTCTATCTATATACCTGTCCATCTGTCTATATCTATATACCTATCCACCTGTCTATCTATATACCTATCCACCTGTCTATATCTATATACCTGTCCACCTGTCTATCTATATACCTGTCCACCTGTCTGTCTGTATACCTGTCCATCTGTCTATATCTATATACCTGTCCACCTGTCTATCTATATACCTGTCCACCTGTCTATATCTATATACCTGTCCACCTGTCTATCTATATACCTGTCCACCTGTCTATATCTATATACCTGTCCACCTGTCTGTCTATATACCTGTCCACCTGTCTGTCTATATACCTGTCCATCTGTCTGTCTATATACCTGTCCACCTGTCTATATCTATATACTTGTCCACCTGTCTATATCTATATATCTGTCCACCTGTCTATCTATATACCTGTCCACCTGTCTATATCTATATACCTGTCCACCTGTCTATCTATATATCTGTCCACCTGTCTATATCTATATACCTATCCACCTGTCTATATCTATATACCTGTCCACCTGTCTATATCTATATACCTGTCCACCTGTCTGTCTATATACCTGTCCACCTGTCTATATCTATATACCTGTCCACCTGTCTGTCTATATACCTGTCCACCTGTCTATATCTATATACCTGTCCACCTGTCTGTCTATATACCTGTCTACCTGTCTATATCTATATACCTGTCCATCTGTCTATATCTATATACCTTTCCACCTGTCTATCTATATACCTGTCCACCTGTCTATCTATATACCTGTCTACCTGTCCATCTGTCTATATCTATATACCTATCCACCTGTCCACCTGTCTATCTATATACCTGTCCACCTGTCTATCTATATACCTGTCCATCTGTCTATATCTATATACCTATCGACCTGTCCACCTGTCTATCTATATACCTGTCCACCTGTCTATATCTATATACCTGTCCACCTGTCTGTCTATATACCTGTCCACCTGTCTATCTATATACCTATCCACCTGTCTATATCTATATACCTGTCCACCTGTCTGTCTATATACCTGTCCACCTGTCTGTCTATATACCTGTCCACCTGTCTATCTATATACCTGTCCACCTGTCTATCTATATACCTGTCCATCTGTCTATATCTATATACCTATCCACCTGTCTATCTATATACCTATCCACCTGTCTATATCTATATACCTGTCCACCTGTCTATCTATATACCTGTCCACCTGTCTGTCTGTATACCTGTCCATCTGTCTATATCTATATACCTGTCCACCTGTCTATCTATATACCTGTCCACCTGTCTATATCTATATACCTGTCCACCTGTCTGTCTATATACCTGTCCACCTGTCTATCTATATACCTGTCCACCTGTCTGTCTATATACCTGTCCACCTGTCTATCTATATACCTGTCCACCTGTCCACCTTTATAATTTCATTGATTTTACTTGTTTCAGGCTTTAATTCACTCTACAGTTTTTTTTTGCTCGGCCTTAGAGCCAGGTGCCATTTCAGGTGTATTCAAGTCATGCTGCTAGTTAGAAGTCAGCGTGCTAGCGTGCTATAACGTGTGTAACATGAACTCAACCATTCAGATTCATTTCCCTTCATGGACTCGTAGCTCAGCAGCTTTTTAACAGGTTGTTGTTTCTCTGTTTTTCAGACTTCTTGAATTCTGTCTGACACAAAACAACCAGAAAGCTTCTATAAATATTCCTGATGAATAAAGTCAGTCTGTCCTGGCTGCAGCAAACAGATCAGGGTTCAGTAGTTTCTACGTCACACACTCAGTATCTGAAATCAAACATTCATTCATAAAGTTTTCATTTTGCATTAGTTTCCCTGAGTTACAGCCAGTCCATATATGAGCTGCTGTTAAACCAGAGAATCATTTTATAGTCTACAGGCTTACACAGTTAAGCTAAGCTAAGCTAATGCTGCTAACTTTCTGCTGCTGTCACAGTTAAACCTCTTCCATTGTTGAGTCAAATGAAGTCACTCTCATGACCGGATTAATGCTGCTGTGAATGCATGAACAAATCATTTCTCACTTTCTGGATCCATGTGGTGCTTCGCAAACAAAAAGTTCTAATATTTCCATTAAGTGCAGTAATTATCTGTGTGGTAAAGCTGCTGCAGGAGAAATTACCACAGTGGCTCATTTAAAATGATGCATGACGTTACTCTGCTGCCGTTTGTCTCCACAAGCTGTTTTTAATGGAGTTTTACAAACAGTAGGAGCTGATCTGCAGCAGGAGCTTCTGACATCACAACCGCCAGTCTGGCTCTGTTCTCCATTAACAGCATTAATGATCCCAGCAAACAATAAGAGGATGAAATACTATTCATTTATTAAAAAGCTGCACATTTTACTGCTGTAAAGTGCAGGTGCAATGAGACACATCACAGATAAAAATAAAACATCATCTTCATTTCAATATTTAGAGTTTTAGATCAACTTGTTTAAATCTCATAATCCTAATAAAAAATCCATATTAATGTTTGAATAAAAGTAAAGATGCAACGATTAATTGATTTATCGCTTTTCAACTATCACATTAATCTCTGACTATTCTGTTAACTGATTAATGGATTTCAGTCATTTATTAATTATAAAATGTCTAAATTCTCTGGTTCCAGCTTCTCTTCTCTGATTATTTCCTGGTTTCTTTAGTCTCTATAATAATAAACTGATGATCTTTGGACAAAAAAGACATTTTAGGTTGAATCTTCATCTTTGGATCCATATTTTTGACTATTTCATGGACTAAACAACTAATCCATTAATCATTAAATAGAAACAGATAAGTAGAATAAATTAATTGATTATCAGAGTAGTCATTAGTTGCAGCTCAACTTTATTCTTCATGTCTGAAACTCACTGGAAGCTGAGGAGAAGATGAAGGATCAGACTGAGGTCACATCAGGTGAATTTAGCTCTTTGAAGAATTAAATCCTCCAGAGGAACTTCACCATCATCTAAACTCAGCAGCAGGTCACTGGCAGCAGGATAGGAAGCAAGAAGAGATGGAAGAGATAGAAGAGATGGAAGAGATGAAAGAGATGGAAGAGATGGAAGAGATGAAAGAGATGGAAGAGATAGAAGAGATGGAAGAGATGGAAGAGATGGAAGAGATGGAAGAGATGAAAGAGATGGAAGAGATGAAAGAGATGGAAGAGATGGAAGAGATGGAAGAGATGAAAGAGATGGAAGAGATGAAAGAGACAGTATGTAATGTAATAACAGTATTGTAATGTAATAACAGTGTTGTAATGTAATAACAGTATTGTAATGTAATAACAGTATTGTAATGTAATAACAGTATTGTAATGTAATAGTATAACAGTATTGTAATGTAATAACAGTATTGTAATGTAATAACAGTATTGTGATGTAATAACAGTATTGTAATGTAATAGTATAACAGTATTGTAATGTAATAACAGTATTGTGATGTAATAACAGTATTGTAATGTAATAACAGTATTGTGATGTAATAGTATAACAGTATTGTAATGTAATAACAGTATTGTGATGTAATAACAGTAATGTGATGTAATAACAGTATTGTAATGTAATAACAGTATTGTAATGTAATAGTATAACAGTATTGTAATGTAATAACAGTATTGTAATGTAATAACAGTATTGCGATGTAATAACAGTATTGTAATGTAATAACAGTATTGTGATGTAATAACAGTATTGTAATGTAATAACAGTATTGTAATGTAATAGTATAACAGTATTGTAATGTAATAACAGTATTGTAATGTAATAACAGTATTGTGATGTAATAACAGTATTGTAATGTAATAGTATAACAGTATTGTAATGTAATAACAGTATTGTGATGTAATAACAGTATTGTAATGTAATAACAGTATTGTGATGTAATAGTATAACAGTATTGTAATGTAATAACAGTATTGTGATGTAATAACAGTATTGTAATGTAATAACAGTATTGTGATGTAATAACAGTATTGTAATGTAATAACAGTAATGTGATGTAATAACAGTATTGTGATGTAATAACAGTATTGTGATGTAATAACAGTATTGTGATGTAATAACAGTATTGTAATGTAATAACAGTATTGTAATGTAATAACAGTAATGTGATGTAATAACAGTAATGTGATGTAATAACAGTATTGTAATGTAATAACAGTAATGCGATGTAATAACAGTAATGTGATGTAATAACAGTAATGTGATGTAATAACAGTATTGTGATGTAATAACAGTATTGTGATGTAATAACAGTATTGTGATGTAATAACAGTATTGTAATGTAATAACAGTAATGTGATGTAATAACAGTATTGTAATGTAATAACAGTAATGTGATGTAATAACAGTAATGTGATGTAATAACAGTATTGTGATGTAATAACAGTATTGTGATGTAATAACAGTATTGTGATGTAATAACAGTATTGTAATGTAATAACAGTAATGTGATGTAATAACAGTATTGTGATGTAATAACAGTAATGTGATGTAATAACAGTATTGTAATGTAATAACAGTATTGTAATGTAATAACAGTACTGTGATGTAATAACAGTATTGTGATGTAATAACAGTATTGTAATGTAATAACAGTATTGTAATGTAATAACAGTATTGTGATGTAATAACAGTATTGTGATGTAATAACAGTATTGTAATGTAATAACAGTATTGTGATGTAATAACAGTATTGTGATGTAATAACAGTATTGTGATGTAGTAATAAATAAATATCAACACAGATTTCTACTAAAACCTGAATCGTCTTTTCAAACTAAACAAACTCGGAGGGAAAGTTGCAGCCGAGTGAAATGAGGATCTTTGTTTTCTCTGTAATTCCTAATTAAATGTTCTCGTTTCAGTGAAGGTAGAGAGCAGAGCTGCATTGTAATTGAGTCAGAAATGAGCAGCAGCAACTGAGCCGCTGCCTTTTAAAGAATAATGGCATCATTTGTTTTCTGTCCATTAACAGGAAACGCCGTTTTATTAATTCCTCAACTTGGTTTGCTGCGTCTTCTTAATTAATTCCATTTTGTTTTTCCCGCTAAGGAAGCTTCTGTAGATTAATGATGTGGAACCAAAATGTTGTCAAGATGCTGATGTGTTTCATCTACATGCAGCGAAATTTCTGTCATTAGATACAAAAAGCCTGATGACTCCAACTCTGGTGTCTTGTGCTGTTGTGTTGCTGCGTGTCGGGGTCCTGTGCCGACGGCTTTATTCCGTCTGTGTAATTGATTCGACCTGCGAATAAATCACATCTCTGTGGTGATAAAAACACCAAAATGTTTCCTGCATCTTATTCTACAGCGTGTGAAGCTGCAGAGACTCAGGCTGTAAAACATGTTGATATTATAATGATGTTTATGCAGGAACAAACAACAATTACATCATCTTAATAAAAATAATAAAACAATGTATTAAAATAACCTGATAGAGGATTAATTATTATTATTAATTAGGATTAATCTATTGATTATTTCAATGTGGATGATTATTTCATTTCCTCTCACAGGTTGTGATGCGTCTCCTCATCTGATTCTAGTTCACGTTTTATTCCCTCCATCATCACGAATTCACTTTCACACTTTGTTTACTTCTAAATAAAGTTGATAGGAAACGTCTCAACGAAGCCATGAGCAGAGACTCTGTTCACTCAGCTGCTGCCTTCACTCCCACATCCAATTTCACTCTTTATATCTGTATAATTGTGTAAAATCAGCTTCATAGTCTGTGTCTACAGGTTTTTTAGTTTGTTCCTTCTTTATTCACTCTGAAGTTGATCCAGTGATGTTTAGCATCATTTATTTATGATGTTTCTCTGTGGACATTATGGACGTTGGACCTTCATGTTTTGTTCTTCTCGTTCTTCTTTCTGGTCATTTCAGTTGTTTTCTGTCTGTTTCCTCTGGTCTGAGGGGAGATGACTGGATTATAGAGTTTGTGCTGGATGATGTGACCAGAGTTTCTTGGAAAAGGAGAAAAGCAGAAAAGCTGATTAGTTAATTGTGGTTAACTGTTCTCATGGTGACGCTGCATAGAGTCAGAAAAAGCAGCAAAAACCAGGAAGCTGCTGTCATGCTGCAGCTGGAGCAGGACGGATGTGGACAGATGTAACAGATGTAAAAGATGTGGACAGATGTGGACAGATGTAACAGATGTAACAGATGTAAAAGATGTGGACAGATGTGGACAGATGTAACAGATGTAACAGATGTGAACAGATGTAACAGATGTGGACAGATGTGGACAGATGTGGACAGATGTAACAGATGTGAACAGATGTAACAGATGTGGACAGATGTGAACAGATGTGGACAGGTGTAACAGATGTGAACAGATGTGGACAGATGTAACAGATGTAACAGATGTGGATAGATGTTATAGATGTAACAGATGTGGAGAGATGTGGTCAGATGTGACAGATGTAACAGATGTGGATAGATGTGGCCAGATGTGACAGATGTAACAGATGTGGCCAGATGTGACAGATGTGACAGATGTAACAGATTTGACAGATGTGGACAGATGTGGCCAGATGTAACAGATGTAACAGATGTAACAGATGTGGCAGATGTGGCCAGATGTGGACAGATGTGGCCAGATGTGACAGATGTAACAGATGTGGACAGATGTGGCCAGATGTAACCCATGTAAAGTGCACCACTGCTCCATCCTCAGTAGTTTCCTGTATAAAGTGCCGACCACAGAGTGGATGTTCAGAGCAGCATGAAGCTGAGTTGCAGCTTCAGTCTAATGAATGTGTTAATGAGTTTAATATCAGCAGGTTAGGGAGAGATGAACCTTAATGAACCTGTGACAGTCTAATTAGCCACAATTTACAATTCTAGGATTGTAATCACATTCGCTGAATCGCTTCCACGTCTTTGTATGAATGAGAGTGTTTAAAGCTGCGATTGATAATCACCTGTTTTAATCCTCTGCTCTGATTGGACGGTTTCATCCTGCTGGATTCTTTTCTGTTGCTGATATCTCTAAGGAGAGACCAGCCTCACGTCTTCCTGTTCAAAGATCTGACCAGAGGTGATGGAACGTAGATTGATGGTAAATCAGAGCTTCACCTCCTTCAGCTCCTTCTTCACCATGATGGACTGATGCAGAGTCCACATCACTATAGACCTGCACCGATCCTCCTGCCAATCTCCCTCCATCCTCCCCTCACTGAACTAGACCCTGAGTTCCTGGACCTCCTCCACTGGATCAGGATCTCAGCTGAGATCCGGTCCAGTTACAGCTGAAGGTCACAATGAATCCAACAGGACCAGATCATCAACAACTAGCAGAGACCTGATCACAAAGAACCGAACTAGAACCCCTCAGACCCTGGCTACTCATAGAGATTCTGTCCATAACAGTTATGAACAGAATCTGTGACAAAGACCAGCCCTGATGGAGTCCAACAACCACTGGAAACAAGTCTGACTTATTACCAGCGATGTGGACCAAGCTCTGGCACTGGGCCTACAGGGACCAGATAGCCCACATCAATGGGTCCAGAACCCCATACTCCCGAAGTACCCCCCACAGGACTCAGGATATGGTCCACTGCCTTCTCCACAAAACACATGTAGTCTGGTTGGATGGACCCATGGACCCTCCAGGACACTGCTGAGGGTCTAGAGCTGGTCCACAGATCCACAACCAGGACCAAAACCACACTGCTCCTCCTGAATCTGAGGCTTGACTATCTTACTGACCCTCCTCTCCGGGAACCCTGAATAGACCTTCACAGGGAGGCTGAGGAGTGTGATCCCCCTGAAGTTAGACCACATCCTCTGGTCCTCCATTTTAAAGAGGGGAACCATCATCCTGGTCTGGTCCAGTCCAGAGGTTCTGCCCCCGATGTCCATGTGATGTTGCAGAGGCGTGTCAACCAACACAGCCCTACAACATCCAGAGCCCTGAGGAACTCCAGGAGGATCTCATCCACCCCCGAGGAGGTTTTAGACGACCTCAGTGATCTCAGCCCCAGAGATAGGAAAGTCCCCCACTGGTCCCCAAACTCTGCTTCTTCAACAGAAGACGTGCTGGTGGGATTGAGGAGGTCTTCGAAGTATTCCCCCCACCGACCCAGAAGGTCCAGAGTCGAGGTCAGCAGCACCCCGTCCACCACTGAACCCAGTGTCAATGGTTCGGGCTGTTCCAAAGTCGTTCTCCATGGCCTCACCAAACTCCTCTGTTCTGTTTGGCACGTTGATACGTGTCAGCTGCTTCAGGAGACTCACAGGCCAAGAAGGTTTTGTAGGACTCCTTCTTCATCCCTTACCGCCGGTGTCCACCAGCAGGTTCAGGGACTACTGCCATGACGCCGACAACTTCACAGCCACAGTTCATGTTCAGTTCACTTTACAATACACAGACGCAGACTAATGTAGTTAGCCGGTAGCTAGCTCAACTCCTATTAGCACCTGCTAACTTCTTCATGACTCCTCCTGTCAGAAACTCACCAGTGATGTTCTGAATGTTCAGCGAGGTGAATAGCTGTGGCTCAGCCTGAGAGAGCTGGAAGTCCCAGACTGAGTCTTTACTCTATAACTCCAGGACAAACCATCACTGCTGCGTCTCCTGTTTCATTAACTTCATGTCCAGATAAAGTTTCCTGCAGCTGTTTTTTTGTGATTCTGCTTTAAATATTTTACTCGTGTTTTTCTAGTCACTAGAGGCGAAGGAATGAACTGATAACATTAAAATGAAGTGATAATATGAGGAAACTGATGTTGGATTCATAACTAACAGAGTTAGAAATAACCACTTTATCCATTTCTGTCATAACATCATAGATTAATGTATCTTCAGCCTTTTCTTTCTCTATTAATCACAACAATGAACATTAATCAACATTTCAGTTTCCACTTATTACAAATAAAATTTGTTCTTTAATCTCAGTCCAACTTTCAACCAGTTTGATTTTTTCACTCATGATGTTGAGCTGCAACGAACCATGACTCTGATTAATTCATCTATTGATTATTGACACCATTAACTGATCAGTTGTCTGGTTCATTAAATGTGGATCAGTGTTTCATCAAAGATGAAGATTCAACCTAAAATGTCTTTTTTTGTCCAAAGATCATCAATTTATTATTATAGAGACTAAAGAAACCAGGAAATAATCAGAGAAGAGAAGCTGGAACCAGAGAATTTACACATTTACTGATTAATCAATGACTCTAATCTATTAATTCATTATCAGAATAATTATTAATGTGTCAGTTGGTGACTCATCGATTTATCAACTAATTGATTAATCGTTGCAGCTCGGCCACTTTATTAAGTACACCTGTCCAACTGCTCGTTAACACTTAATTTCTAATCAGCCAATCACATGGCAGCAACTCAGTGCATTTAGGCATGTAGACATGGTCAAGACAATCTCCTGCAGTTCAAACCAGCATCAGTTTGGGGAAGAAAGGTGATTTGAGTGACTTTGAACGTGGCATGGTTGTTGGTGCCAGAAGGGCTGGTCTGAGTATTTCAGAAACTGCTGATCTACTGGGATTTTCACACACAACCATCTCTAGGGTTTACAGAGAATGGTCCCAAAAAGAACAAATATCCAGTGAGCGGCAGTTCTGTGGGTGGAAATGCCTTGTTGATGCCAGAGGTCAGAGGAGAATGGCCAGACTGGTTGGAGCTGATAGAAAGACAACAGTGACTCAAATAACCACCTGTTACAACCAAGGTAGGCAGAAGAGCATCTCTGAACACACAGTACGTCCAACTTTGAGGCAGATGGGCTACAGCAGCAGAAGACCACGCCGGGTGCCACTCCTTTCAGCTAAGAACAGGAAACTGAGGCTACAATTTACACAAGCTCATCCAAATTGGACAATAGAAGATTGGAAAAACGTTGCCTGGTCTGATGAGTCTGGATTTCTGCTGCGACATTCGGATGGTAGGGTCAGAATTTGGTGTCAACAACATGAAAGCATGGATCCATCCTGCCTTGTATCAACGGTTCAGGCTGGTGGTGGTGGTGTAATGGTGTGGGGAATATTTTCTTGGCACTCTTTGGGCCCCTTGGTACCAATTGAGCATCGTTGCAACGCCACAGCCTACCTGAGTATTGTTGCTGACCATGTCCATCCCTTTATGACCACAATGTACCAACTTCTGATGCTACTTTCAGCAGGATAATGCTCCATGTCATAAAGCTGGAATCATCTCAGACTGGTTTCTTGAACATGACAATGAGTTCACTGTACTCAAATGGCCTCCACAGTCACCAGATCTCAATCCAATAGAGCATCTTTGGGATGTGGTGGAACGGGAGATTCACATCATGGATGTGCAGCCGACAAATCTGCACCAACTGTGTGATGCCATCATGTCAATATGGACCAAACTCTCTGAGGAATGCTTCCAGCACCTTGTTGAATCTATGCCACCAAGAATTGAGGCAGTTCTGAAGGAAAAAGGGGTCCAACCCGTTACTAGCATGGTGGACCTAATAAAGTGGTGCTGAGTGTATATTCTGCTGCTTCAAATATGATCATTTCTTTTGAAATTATCATCACTATTGATTATTGATAATTAAGATTAAGACAAGAAAAAGAAACATTTTCAGCAGTAAAACATCATTTATATAGACCACACACACACACACACACACACACACACACACACACACACACATACACACACACACATACACATACAATACACACACACACACACACACACACATACACACACACACACACACATACACACACACACACACACACACTGCTGATTAACCCTTTAAACTCTCATGTGATAAATATCAACAGTTTCTGCTGTAAATGGGTCAAACACTAAAGCTGCAGCTTAATATTCCTGCTACAGCATGTAATTACTGCTGTGTGTTTGTGTGTGTGTGTGTGTGTGTGTGTCTGTGTCTGTGTGTGTGTGTGTGTATGTGTGTGTTTTAGCTGAATTCTAACAGCATTGTTGTGTAATCTGTGAGAACAATGACTAATCCTCTTTAGAACAAAGGAACAGGACGTGAATCCACAGAGTTCTGGTGAAGTCGTTAAATCTGCAGGTTCAAACATCATCATCATCTGCATCTTCATCATCTTCATCATCATCATCTTCTTCTTCTTCATCATCATCATCATCATCATCTTCATCTGCATCATCTTCATCATCATCATCATCATCATCATCATCTTCATCTTCTGCAGGTTTTCCAGGTGTTTTCCTCATTGACCTCCACTTCTTTAAAGTAGAATCACATCTCAGGGATTACAGCAGCTATTAAACCTAAATCCACTCCTGTTTGCCAGAGGATGAATTCAAACCCAGTTTGGGTTCAGCAGTTTCATTTTGATCTCGATGGGATTTTCTGATTCTTCCAATAAAGCCACGAAAAATCCTGCACCTGCTGCACAAAAATTAATGAGAGGGTGTTTTCAGGGGATTGAAAGTCAATCATTTCCTGAATCAGGTGAGAACAACGAAGAGGAAGATTAGAAACTTCACTTCAGACACTAATTCATGTTTTTCTGCTTGTTTTAGCTTCACTTCAACAAATCAATGAATCAAATACTGGAAAACAATAATCAAATAATCAATTAATGACATATTTAGTTAAATCAGCAGCTTTTTATTAAAGATTCAATAAGATTCAACTTTAACATCGATATGTGGATTTTACATTTTACTGGAAACATCTGGAACTTCTATAATTTATTAATAAAAGAAATCTGATCAGTCTGATTGATCTGATTGATGTGACTGATCTGATTGATCTGATCAGTCTGATCAATCTGATTGATCTGATTGATCTGATTGATCTGACCGATCTGATTGATCTGATTGATCTGATCGTCCTGTTCTCTGATTGGCTGATAGCTTCTTCCTGGTTTGATTCTGTGACTTTAATAATCATGATTTTCTGATTTTTCATTCATTATTTTCTCTCTGATACATTTGGATTAGTTAAAGATGAATTAACTTTAAATAATCTCCTTGTTTTAAAGTGAATCTGCTGCTGAAATAAAATGAAGCTGATGATTTTATAAAATATTGTAAACGATCCTGTTAGTAAAGTGAAGGAAGATGCTGAGAATTCATCAGATGTTGGTGTGAATCACAGCAGCATGAAGGTGGTGGGAGGTGTGATGTCACACCCGTCACCTAATTACAAACCCATCTGTCTCTGATCCGCTGACAAGCGCAAAATGTCCAATTATGGTTTGGTTTAAATTCCAATTAGTTCGACTCAATTAGCTGCGAATGAATCAGCAGCAGAAACAGGAAGAATCAGGTTCTGCTGCTGGTTCTGATTCGTCCTGTTTCTGAGACCTGGTGCTGTTTATAGGACTATTAAACTACTACTAAACTACTAAACTACCACTAATAAACTCAGCAGCTCTGACCCTGAAACCCTCAACAAAACCAGAACGAAACCACCAGCGTTCACTTAAAAGTTGCTGCTGTTTATGCTGCAAACTATAAATAATAATTAATAAATAATAAATAAATAATAAGAGTTGCTGTTTAGTACAGAAACAACAGAAAAATGATCCAAACATTTTATTGAGTAGATAAACTCTTTGAGAGGAATCCTCTGGTTTCCAGATGAAATAAAACTAAACACAATTACCATAGAAACAACAACACAACCAAATAAAGATGTGAACATAAATGAGCTCATCAGGATTAAAAAAGGCCAGAAAAACTGTGAGAAATATATGATGATAATTATAAAATGAGATGATACATCTGTAAGAATAAAGTTACAGAACAATTCTGGTTTAAAACAGGTAGAACTACACCTGTCCAACAGGTAGAACTACACGTGTCCAACAGGTAGAACTACACCTGTAAACAGGTAAAACTACACCTGTTATACAGGTAGAACTACACCTGTTATACAGGTAGAACTACACCTGTTATACAGGTAGAACTACACGTGTCCAACAGGTAGAACTACACCTGTCCAACAGGTAGAACTACACCTGTTATACAGGTAGAACTACACCTGTAAACAGGTAAAACTACACCTGTTATACAGGTAGAACTACACCTGTAAACAGGTAAAACTACACCTGTTATACAGGTAGAACTACACCTGTTATACAGGTAGAACTACACCTGTAAACAGGTAAAACTACACCTGTTATACAGGTAGAACTACACCTGTTATACAGGTAGAACTACACCTGTTATACAGGTAGAACTACACGTGTCCAACAGGTAGAACTACACCTGTCCAACAGGTAGAACTACACCTGTTATACAGGTAGAACTACACCTGTAAACAGGTAAAACTACACCTGTTATACAGGTAGAACTACACCTGTAAACAGGTAAAACTACACCTGTTATACAGGTAGAACTACACCTGTTATACAGGTAGAACTACACCTGTAAACAGGTAAAACTACACCTGTTATACAGGTAGAACTACACCTGTTATACAGGTAGAACTACACCTGTTATACAGGTAGAACTACACCTGTAAACAGGTAAAACTACACCTGTTAAACAGGTAGAACTACACCTGTTATACAGGTAGAACTACACCTGTTATACAGGTAGAACTACACCTGTTATACAGGTAGAACTACACGTGTCCAACAGGTAGAACTACACCTGTCCAACAGGTAGAACTACACCTGTTATACAGGTAGAACTACACCTGTAAACAGGTAGAACTACACCTTTTATACAGGTAGAACTACATCTGTCCAACAGGTAGAACTACACCTGTTATACAGGTAGAACTACACCTGTAAACAGGTAAAACTACACCTGTTATACAGGTAGAACTACACCTGTTATACAGGTAGAACTACACTTGTAAACAGGTAAAACTACACCTGTTATACAGGTAGAACTACACCTGTTATACAGGTACAACTACACCTGTCTAACAGGTAGAACTACACCTGTAAACGGGTAGAACTACACCTGTCTAGCAGGTAGAACTACACCTGTAAACAGGTAGAACTACACCTGTTATACAGGTACAACTACACCTGTCTAACAGGTAGAACTACACCTGTCTAGCAGGTAGAACTACACCTGTAAACAGGTAAAACTACACCTGTTATACAGGTAGAACTACACCTGTTATACAGGTAGAACTACACATGTAAACAGGTAAAACTACACCTGTTATACAGGTAGAACTCCACCTGTTACACAGGTAGAACTACACTTGTAAACAGGTAAAACTACACCTGTTATACAGGTAGAACTACACCTGTTATACAGGTAGAACTACACCTGTAAACAGGTAAAACTACACCTGTTATACAGGTAGAACTACACCTGTCCAACAGGTAGAACTACACCTGTAAACAGGTAGAACTACACCTGTTATACAGGTACAACTACACCTGTCTAACAGGTAGAACTACACCTGTAAACGGGTAGAACTACACCTGTAAACGGGTAGAACTACACCTGTCTAGCAGGTAGAACTACACCTGTAAACAGGTAGAACTACACCTGTAAACAGGTAGAACTACACCTGTTATACAGGTAGAACTACACTTGTAAACAGGTAAAACTACACCTGTTATACAGGTAGAACTACACCTGTTATACAGGTAGAACTACACTTGTAAACAGGTAAAACTACACCTGTTATACAGGTAGAACTACACCTGTAAACAGGTAAAACTATACCTGTTATACAGGTAGAACTACACCTGTCCAACAGGTAGAACTACACCTGTTATACAGGTACAACTACACCTGTCTAACAGGTAGAACTACACCTGTCTAGCAGGTAGAACTACACCTGTAAACGGGTAGAACTACACCTGTCTAGCAGGTAGAACTACACCTGTAAACGGGTAGAACTACACCTGTAAACAGGTAAAACTACACCTGTTATACAGGTAGAACTACACCTGTTATACAGGTAGAACTACACCTGTAAACAGGTAAAACTACACCTGTTATACAGGTAGAACTACACCTGTTATACAGGTAAAACTACACCTGTTATACAGGTAGAACTACACCTGTCCAACAGGTAGAACTACACCTGTTATACAGGTAGAACTACACCTGTTATACAGGTAGAACTACACCTGTCTAACAGGTAGAACTACACCTGTAAACGGGTAGAACTACACCTGTCTAGCAGGTAGAACTACACCTGTTATACAGGTACAACTACACCTGTCTAACAGGTAGAACTACACCTGTAAACAGGTAAAATTACACCTGTTATACAGGTAGAACTACACCTGTCTAGCAGGTAGAACAACACCTGTCTAACAGGTAGAACTACACCTGATTTTAGTGTGATTATGACCTTTATTCTGAAGGTCCACAGCTCAGAATGAAGTGAAGCAGCATCATCACTGATGTGTTGATTTACTGCAGCGTCCTGAACTATTTAACAAGTATTTAATATTCTTCTGAGAAGTGATTGAGATTCTGAGCAGCAGCTCAACCATCTGCTGATCAATTAATGAAAAACACAGAGGGAACCAAGCTGGATCTGATTCTGCAGGAAGAAACTAAAATTGACCTTTAGCTTCTCAGCTACAAATATACAGCTAAAGCAGCAGGAAAATCAAATAATTCATGTTCCACACTTTCAAGCTTCAACTTTACATTTGCTTCAGCTGTTTCGAGCTAATGTTAGATTGAAGCAGATTATGAATCCTGGTTTAGTTCTGTTGAAGATGGTTCTATTGATGAAAAGAAGGCAAAAAAGCCTCAAATTGGTATTTTTTTTTAATTTTAGCTCAGTAAGAATAAAACTGTAAAAATAAAATAAAACTAACATCACTTATTCAGCTGCAGCTAAATTATGCTAATGAGCAACTTAGCAAATGTTAGCAAGCAAACAAAGATCAAGAAGACTGTAGATGCTAACATGTTAGCTTCTAACTGCATGATAGCAGTGCGATGCTAGCAGCTAAAAGTACATTAGCATCATTATAGCCATGTTAGCCGCTAACAGTGCATTAGCTACTAACAGCGCGTTAGACACTAACAGCATGTTAGTCGCTAACCGTGTGTTAGCCGTTGCAGCGCGTTAGCTGCTAGCAGCTGTGAAGCCTCAGGTTATATCTCACTGTGCTGAACATTCTGGATGTTTTAAAGTGAAGATTTCTAAAGTTTTACAGTATTAATTATTATTATTAATTACACGTCTGTTTCATCACTGCTAATAGAAGCTAATCTGTCAGTAACTGAAAAGGTGCTGCGAAAAGGAGAGCCATCAAGTCTGCCACAGAGGCTGCAGAGAGAGCCTCCAGGTGGATTTGGATCAAAATGTCTGAAAAGTGGGCTAGCGCTGCTGGGACACAAGCCGGGGATTGATCACCCCGACTGGGTCGCCTGAGGGAGGGTGTCTGATGTCGAAAGACCCGAGACACTCGATGAGCTTAGGAAACAACATCACTGATGATGTGTCCCAGCGCATCCTAGGATGTATCTATACACTGTTCCGCTGGCTCGACCAGTGACTCCCAGGAACAGGCTGGGTGACGACCAAGAAAGTTTGGTGACAACTGGAGAGACAGGGGACAACATGGAGACACGGCAACCGGGGCGGGAAGGGGTAGCAGCCCAACCCGCATCTTCCGTAAGGAAGGAAGGATGAAATCCTTGGCAAAGAAGAATACAGCACAGCGCACAGAACCAACGCCTGGTAAGATGCAGGAGGAGCCCAGCCCGGAGACAACCCACAGTGCCCAGAACCTCCAAGTGCCCAACACTGCGAATCCGAGCAGAGTAGTCCAGTTTCATCGGCTCAAATGGCCTCAAGCAAAGCAACATAAGCTGTGGCATCAGTTTGATGAGGATACAGCTGGGATCATCAATGCAACAGCAAAAAGAGATGCAGAAGAACACCTCAAAAGCCTGGCCACCATCATCACAAGCTTTGGGGTTGAGAGGTTTGGGATTGAGCAGCCCAAGTCCTCCAAGCCCACCTAGTGTGTATTAATATAATATAATAGTGAGTGTGTATTAATATAATAGTGAGTGTGTATTAATATAATATAATAGTGAGTGTGTATTAATATAATAGTGAGTGTGTATTAATATAATAGTGAGTGTGTATTAATATAATATAATAGTGAGTGTGTATTAATATAATAGTGAGTGTGTATTAATATAATATAATAGTGAGCGTGTATTAATATAACAGTGAGTGTGTATTAATATAATATAATAGTTAGTGTGTATTAATATAACAGTGAGTGTGTATTAATATAATAGTGAGTGTGTATTAATATAATAGTGAGTGTGTATTAATATAATATAACAGTGAGTGTGTATTAATATAATAGTGAGTGTGTATTAATATAATAGTGAGTGTGTATTAATATAATATAATAGTGAGTGTGTATTAATATAACAGTGAGTGTGTATTAATATAATAGTGAGTGTGTATTAATATAACAGTGAGTGTGTATTAATATAATAGTGAGTGTGTATTAATATAACAGTGAGTGTGTATTAATATAATATAATAGTGAGTGTGTATTAATATAACAGTGAGTGTGTATTAATATAATAGTGAGTGTGTATTAATATAATATAACAGTGAGTGTGTATTAATATAACAGTGAGTGTGTATTAATATAATAGTGAGTGTGTATTAATATAATATAATAGTGAGTGTGTATTAATATAACAGTGAGTGTGTATTAATATAATAGTGAGTGTGTATTAATATAATAGTGAGTGTGTATTAATATAACATAATAGTGAGTGTGTATTAATATAATAGTGAGTGTGTATTAATATAACAGTGAGTGTGTATTAATATAATAGTGAGTGTGTATTAATATAATAGTGAGTGTGTATTAATATAATATAATAGTGAGTGTGTATTAATATAATAGTGAGTGTGTATTAATATAATATAATAGTGAGTGTGTATTAATATAATATAATAGTGAGTGTGTATTAATATAATAGTGAGTGTGTATTAATATAATATAATAGTGAGTGTGTATTAATATAATATAACAGTGAGTGTGTATTAATATAATAGTGAGTGTGTATTAATATAATATAATAGTGAGTGTGTATTAATATAATATAACAGTGAGTGTGTATTAATATAATAGTGAGTGTGTATTAATATAATAGTGTGTGTGTATTAATATAATAGTGAGTGTGTATTAATATAATAGTGAGTGTGTATTAATATAACAGTGAGTGTGCATTAATATAATAGTGAGTGTGTATTAATATAATATAACAGTGAGTGTGTATTAATATAATATAACAGTGAGTGTGTATTAATATAATATAACAGTGAGTGTGTATTAATATAATATAACAGTGAGTGTGTATTAATATAATATAATAGTGAGTGTGTATTAATATAATATAACAGTGAGTGTGTATTAATATAATAGTGTGTGTATTAATATAATAGTGAGTGTGTATTAATATAATAGTGTGTGTGTATTAATATAATAGTGAGTGTGTATTAATATAATAGTGAGTGTGTATTAATATAATATAATAGTGTGTGTGTATTAATATAATAGTGAGTGTGTATTAATATAATATAACATTGAGTGTGTATTAATATAATAGTGTGTGTGTATTAATATAATAGTGAGTGTGTATTAATATAATATAACAGTGAGTGTGTATTAATATAATAGTGAGTGTGTATTAATATAATATAATAGTGAGTGTGTATTAATATAATAGTGAGTGTGTATTAATATAATAGTGAGTGTGTATTAATATAATAGTGTGTGTGTATTAATATAATAGTGAGTGTGTATTAATATAATAGTGAGTGTGTATTAATATAATATAATAGTGTGTGTGTATTAATATAATAGTGAGTGTGTATTAATATAATATAACATTGAGTGTGTATTAATATAATAGTGAGTGTGTATTAATATAATATAACATTGAGTGTGTATTAATATAATAGTGAGTGTGTATTAATATAATATAATAGTGAGTGTGTATTAATATAATAGTGAGTGTGTATTAATATAATATAATAGTGAGTGTGTATTAATATAATAGTGAGTGTGTATTAATATAATATAACATTGAGTGTGTATTAATATAATAGTGAGTGTGTATTAATATAATATAACATTGAGTGTGTATTAATATAATAGTGAGTGTGTATTAATATAATATAATAGTGTGTGTGTATTAATATAATAGTGAGTGTGTATTAATATAATATAACAGTGAGTGTGTATTAATATAATAGTGAGTGTGTATTAATATAATATAATAGTGAGTGTGTATTAATATAATAGTGAGTGTGTATTAATATAATATAATAGTGAGTGTGTATTAATATAATAGTGAGTGTGTATTAATATAATATAATAGTGAGTGTGTATTAATATAATATAACAGTGAGTGTGTATTAATATAATAGTGAGTGTGTATTAATATAATATAATAGTGAGTGTGTATTAATATAATATAACAGTGAGTGTGTATTAATATAATAGTGAGTGTGTATTAATATAATAGTGTGTGTGTATTAATATAATAGTGAGTGTGTATTAATATAATAGTGAGTGTGTATTAATATAACAGTGAGTGTGCATTAATATAATAGTGAGTGTGTATTAATATAATATAACAGTGAGTGTGTATTAATATAATATAATAGTGAGTGTGTATTAATATAATATAACAGTGAGTGTGTATTAATATAATAGTGTGTGTATTAATATAATAGTGAGTGTGTATTAATATAATAGTGTGTGTGTATTAATATAATAGTGAGTGTGTATTAATATAATAGTGAGTGTGTATTAATATAATATAATAGTGTGTGTGTATTAATATAATAGTGAGTGTATATTAATATAATATAACATTGAGTGTGTATTAATATAATAGTGTGTGTGTATTAATATAATAGTGAGTGTGTATTAATATAATATAACAGTGAGTGTGTATTAATATAATAGTGAGTGTGTATTAATATAATAGTGAGTGTGTATTAATATAATATAATAGTGAGTGTGTATTAATATAATAGTGAGTGTGTATTAATATAATATAATATAATAGTGAGTGTGTATTAATATAATATAATAGTGAGTGTGTATTAATATAATATAATAGTGAGTGTGTATTAATATAATATAATAATGAGTGTGTATTAATATAATAGTGAGTGTGTATTAATATAATATAATAGTGAGTGTGTATTAATATAATATAATAGTGAGTGTGTATTAATATAATAGTGAGTGTGTATTAATATAATATAATAGTGAGTGTGTATTAATATAATAGTGAGTGTGTATTAATATAATATAATAGTGAGTGTGTATTAATATAATATAATAGTGAGTGTGTATTAATATAATAGTGAGTGTGTATTAATATAATAGTGAGTGTGTATTAATATAATATAATAGTGAGTGTGTATTAATATAATAGTGAGTGTGTATTAATATAATAGTGAGTGTGTATTAATATAATATAACATTGAGTGTGTATTAATATAATAGTGAGTGTGTATTAATATAATATAACAGTGAGTGTGTATTAATATAATAGTGTGTGTGTATTAATATAATAGTGAGTGTGTATTAATATAATATAACAGTGAGTGTGTATTAATATAATAGTGAGTGTGTATTAATATAATATAATAGTGAGTGTGTATTAATATAATAGTGAGTGTGTATTAATATAATATAATAGTGAGTGTGTATTAATATAATAGTGAGTGTGTATTAATATAATATAATAGTGAGTGTGTATTAATATAATATAATAGTGAGTGTGTATTAATATAATATAACAGTGAGTGTGTATTAATATAATAGTGAGTGTGTATTAATATAATAGTGTGTGTGTATTAATATAATAGTGAGTGTGTATTAATATAATAGTGAGTGTGTATTAATATAACAGTGAGTGTGCATTAATATAATAGTGAGTGTGTATTAATATAATATAACAGTGAGTGTGTATTAATATAATATAATAGTGAGTGTGTATTAATATAATATAACAGTGAGTGTGTATTAATATAATAGTGTGTGTATTAATATAATAGTGAGTGTGTATTAATATAATAGTGTGTGTGTATTAATATAATAGTGAGTGTGTATTAATATAATAGTGAGTGTGTATTAATATAATATAATAGTGTGTGTGTATTAATATAATAGTGAGTGTGTATTAATATAATATAACATTGAGTGTGTATTAATATAATAGTGTGTGTGTATTAATATAATAGTGAGTGTGTATTAATATAATATAACAGTGAGTGTGTATTAATATAATAGTGAGTGTGTATTAATATAATATAATAGTGAGTGTGTATTAATATAATAGTGAGTGTGTATTAATATAATATAATATAATAGTGAGTGTGTATTAATATAGTATAATAGTGAGTGTGTATTAATATAATATAATAGTGAGTGTGTATTAATATAATAGTGAGTGTGTATTAATATAATATAATAGTGAGTGTGTATTAATATAATATAATAGTGAGTGTGTATTAATATAATAGTGAGTGTGTATTAATATAATAGTGAGTGTGTATTAATATAATATAATAGTGAGTGTGTATTAATATAATAGTGAGTGTGTATTAATATAATATAATATAATAGTGAGTGTGTATTAATATAATATAATAGTGAGTGTGTATGAATATAATATAATAGTGAGTGTGTATTAATATAATATAATAGTGAGTGTGTATTAATATAATAGTGAGTTTGTATTAATATAATAGTGAGTGTGTATTAATATAATATAATAGTGAGTGTGTATTAATATAATATAATATAATAGTGAGTGTGTATTAATATAATATAATAGTGAGTGTGTATTAATATAATATAATAGTGAGTGTGTATTAATATAATAGTGAGTGTGTATTAATATAATAGTGAGTGTGTATTAATATAATATAATAGTGAGTGTGTATTAATTTAAAAATGCAAAAATTTAAACATGTAAACATTTAAACATGTAAACATTTAAACATGTAAACATGTAAACATTTAAACATGTAAACATGTTAACGTAAACATTTAAACATGTAAACATGTAAACATTTAAACATTTAAACATGTAAACATATAAACATGTAAACATTTAAACATGTAAACATTTAAACATTTAAACATGGAAACATTTAATCATTTAAACATGTAAACATGTAAACACTTAAACATGTAAACATTTAAACATTTAAACATGTAAACATTTAAACATTTAAACATGTAAACATGTAAACATGTAAACATTTAAACATTTAAACATGTAAACATGTAAACATTTAAACATTTAAACATTTAAACATTTAAACATTTAAACATGTAAACATGTTAACATTTAAAAATTTAAACATGTAAACATGTAAACTTAAACATTTAAACATTTAAACATGTAAACATGTAAACATGTAAACGTAAACATTTAAACATTTAAACATGTAAACATTTAAACATTTAAACATTTAAACATGTAAACATGTAAACATTTAAACATGTAAACATGTACACATTTAAACATGTAAACATTTAAACATTTAAACATGTAAACATGTAAACATTTAAACATGTAAACATGTACACATTTAGACATTTAAACATGTAAACATTTAAACATTTAAACATTTAAACATGTAAACATGTAAACATTTAAACATGTAAACATGTACACATTTAAACATGTAAACATTTAAACATTTAAACATGTAAACATGTAAACATTTAAACATGTAAACATGTACACATTTAGACATTTAAACATGTAAACATTTAAACATGTAAACATGTAAACATTTAAGCATATAAACATGTAAACTTGTAAACA
>CM060472.1:8935000-8947500 GCA_030544235.1 Lepturacanthus savala | reverse complement strand
CTTCAGGGACATTCAGGGACCTTTTAACACAAAGGAACATAAATGACAGCCATCATTTCATTAATATTTGTGTAATTCTCTTTGATTTTCCAGGTTTAGTTTTAGAAAGTTTCTGTTGTTTTCCAGGATTTTTTTAAGTAAATCCACCTTCTCAACGAGGGAGAAGGTGTCTCTGACCCCAGGTGAACCTGCAACTTCTCGTCTAAAACATAACAAGCTCGGTGTAACGGACGTTGTCTAGCGGTGAAGATTCAGAAGTGATTAATGAAAACTAATATTTCATGGCAATTAAAATAATTAAAGCTGGAGGCTTTTTGCTGTTCGTCAGAATCGCTGCAGGAAGGAGGTGGCGACAAAGCTGAGGAGCAAATTGCATTAGGAAGTTGAGGAGAACTGTATTAAAATGCAAATGTACAGCTGTTAATAGTTCTTCAAAAACCAATAATCCCCCACAGTCACTCATGTGTCAAAATGGTTTAATGGAAAAATATCCCAGAGGCACCGAGTTCATCCCAGTGTTGATTAAAGCTGGAAAAGAAGCAGTTTACACGTTAGACTGGAGGGACTGAACCAGACCACTTCACATGGTCCAGAGTCCAGGGTCCAGGATTCAGGTTCCAGGGTCCACGATCCTGGATCCAGGGTCCAGAATGCCAGTGATACTTCAACGGTAGAATCCTGATCCTCAACTGATTTTATAGGCTCTGGTTATATAGATCTAATGTTATTACTGATTTCCTACAGATTATTTTGGGAAACATTTATTACATGATAATAGAAATATCTGAAACTAACAGCTGGATTCATCCATCAATTATGGAATTATCAGTAGTTTGGTTCATTAAATGGTTTAAAATGTGGATCAGTGTTTCCAAAGATGAAGATTCAGTGTTGATGATGGAGTGGGTTATGGTGATGGGGTTATGGTCCATGGTGATGGGGTTATGGTCCATGGTGGTGGTGGGTTATGGTCCATGGTGGTAATGAGGTTATGGTCCATGGTGGTAATGAGGTTATGGTCCATGGTGATGGGGTTATGGTCCATGGTAGTGGTGGGTTATGGTCCATGGTGATGGGGTTATGGTCCATGGTGGTGGTGGGTTATGGTCCATGGTGGTGGTGGGTTATGGTCCATGGTGGTGATGGGGTTATGGTCCATGGTGGTGGTGGCTTATGGTCCATGGTGGTGGTGGGTTATGGTCCATGGTGGTGGTGGGTTATGGTCCATGGTGGTGGTGGGTTATGGTCCATGGTGGTAATGGGGTTATGGTCCATGGTGATGGGGTTATGGTCCATGGTGGTGGTGGGTTATGGTCCATGGTGGTGGTGGGTTATGGTCCATGGTGGTAATGGGGTTATTGTCCATGGTGGGTTATGGTCCATGGTGGTGGTGGGGTTATGGTCCATGGTGGTGGTGGGTTATGGTCCATGGTGGTGATGGGGTTATGATCCATGGTGGTGGTGGGTTATGGTCCATGGTGGTGATGGGGTTATGGTCCATGGTGGTGGTGGCTTATGGTCCATGGTGGTGGTGGGTTATGGTCCATGGTGGTGGTGGGTTATGATCCATGGTGGTGGTGGGTTATGGTCCATGGTGGTAATGGGGTTATGGTCCATGGTGATGGGGTTATGGTCCATGGTGGTGGTGGGTTATGGTCCATGGTGGTGGTGGGTTATGGTCCATGGTGGTAATGGGGTTATTGTCCATGGTGGGTTATGGTCCATTGTGGTGATGGGGTTATGGTCCATGGTGGGTTATGGTCCATGGTGATGGGGTTATGGTCCATGGTGGGTTATGGTCCATGGTGATGGGGTTATGGTCCATGGTGGTGATGGGGTCATGGTCCATGGTGGTGGTGGGTTATGGTGCATGGTGATGGGGTTATGGTCCATGGTGGTGATGGGGTTATGGTCCATGGTCATGGTGGGTTATGGTCCATGGTGGTGGTGGGTTATGGTCCATGGTGGTAATGAGGTTATGGTCCATGGTGATGGGGTTATGGTCCATGGTGGTGGTGGGTTATGGTCCATGGTGGTGATGGGGTTATGGTCCATGGTGGTGGTGGGTTATGGTCCATGGTGGTGATGGGGTTATGGTCCATGGTGGTGGTGGCTTATGGTCCATGGTGGTGGTGGGTTATGGTCCATGGTGGTGGTGGCTTATGGTCCATGGTGGTGGTGGGTTATGGTCCATGGTGGTAATGGGGTTATGGTCCATGGTGATGGGGTTATGGTCCATGGTGGTGGTGGGTTATGGTCCATGGTGGTGGTGGGTTATGGTCCATGGTGGTAATGGGGTTATTGTCCATGGTGATGGGGTTATGGTCCATGGTGGTGGTGGGTTATGGTCCATGGTGGTAATGGGGTTATGGTCCATGGTGATGGGGTTATGGTCAATGGTGGTGGTGGGTTATGGTCCATGGTGGTGATGGGGTTATGGTCCATGGTGGTGGTGGGTTATGGTCCATGGTGGTGGTGTCTGGGTTATAGTCTGAGCAGGTATTTGTTACAGACCAAAAACACTTTTTTTTATTGATTTATTGATTATTTTTATATTTTCATTTTATTGATTCTGAATACACAGAGATACGTGAGGAGATCCTGAGGACCATAGTTGGTCCATACATCAAGAACATCAGCTCATGTTGCAGCAGGATAAACCACAGACCCATGGTGAAGGATCTGGACACGGTTCCTGGAAGCTGAGAACATCACAGTTCTTCAAGGCCAGCAGACTCAGCAGACATGTCCCCCTGGATCATGTTTGGATGTTCTGGATCATCTATGACCACGTGTTCCACTTCCCCTCCATGAAGAAGATGCACTGCATGAGGCTCATGGTGTCACACCAGATCCTGACTGGACCCACAATAAAACTGAACTGGTCCCCAGACCCCCAATAAAACTAGACTGGTCCCCAGACCCCCAATAAAACTGAACTGGTCCCCAGACCCACAATAAAATTGAACTGGTCCCCAGACCCAAAATAAAACTGAACTGGTCCCCAGACCCACAATAAAATTGAACTGGTCCCCAGACCCCCAATAAAACTAGACTGGTCCCCAGACCCCAAATAAAATTGAACTGGTCCCCAGACCCCCAATAAAACTGAACTGGTCCCCAGACCCCAAATAAAACTGAACTGGTCCCCAGACCCAAAATAAAACTGAACTGGTCCCCAGACCCCCAATAAAACTGAACTGGTCCCCAGACCTCCAATAAAACTAGACTGGTCCCCAGACCCCCAATAAAACTAGACTGGTCCCCAGACCCCCAATAAAACTGAACTGGTCCCCAGAACCCCAATAAAACTAGACTGGTCCCCAGACCCCCAATAAAACTAGACTGGTCCCCAGACCCCCAATAAAACTGAACTGGTCCCCAGACCCTCAATAAAACTAGACTGGTCCCCAGACCCCCAATAAAACTAGACTGGTCCCCAGACCCCCAATAAAACTGAACTGGTCCCCAGACCCTCAATAAAACTAGACCACTAACCACTCTATCCACTGCTCAACCGTGTCATCCTAATATTCAAGTTACTAATTATCATTAATATTAAAGTTACTAATTATAATTAATATTAAAGTTACTAATTATAATTAATATTAAAGTTACTAATTATCATTAATATTAAAGTTACTAATTATAATTCATATTAAATTCTTCCTTCACTTGTGTCTCAGTGAAGTTTCTCTGTTTTTTCAGTGATAATGAGTCAGTGTTAAATGTTGATTCCATTTATTAATTGTTGAATATTAATTGCAGCTGCAGGTCGTTAACAAACGTCTCGTTAACATTCAGCTACTGATAATCCCCTCTGGAACAGGACAGGATATAAAAATATATGAAAATATATTAAATATTTAACAAATATATAAAACATATTAAAATATTAAAAATATAAAAGGAATAAAAATAATAAAAATTATACAAAATAAAAATAAAAGGAATAAAAAAGGAACACAGACTGCTGCAGCTTTATTTACTGATGAAGATATAAAACCACTGGGACAGGAGGAGGGGGAGGAGCAGGAGGAGCAGGAGGAGGGGGAGGAGCAGGAGGAGGAGAAGGAGGGGGAGGAGAAGGAGCAGGAGGAGGAGGAGCAGGAGGAGGAGCAGGAGGAGCAGGAGGAGGAGCAGGAGCAGGAGGAGGAGGAGCAGGAGGAGGAGCAGGAGGAGGACAAGGAGCAGGAGGAGGAGGAGCAGGAGGAGGAGAAGGAGCAGGAGGAGGAGGAGCAGGAGGAGGAGCAGGAGGAGCAGGAGGAGCAGGAGCAGGAGGAGGAGCAGGAGGAGGAGAAGGAGCAGGAGGAGGAGCAGGAGGAGCAGGAGCAGGAGGAGGAGCAGGAGGAGGAGCAGGAGGAGCAGGAGGAGCAGGAGCAGGAGGAGGAGCAGGAGGAGGAGGAGCAGGAGGAGCAGGAGGAGGAGGAGGAGCAGGAGGAGCAGGACGAGGAGCAGGAGGAGCAGGAGGAGGAGGAGGAGCAGGAGGAGGAGCAGGAGGAGGGGAGGAGCAGGAGGAGCAGGAGGAGGAGCAGGAGGAGGGGGAGGAGCAGGAGGAGGAGCAGGAGCAGAAGGAGGAGCAGGAGGAGAAGGAGCAGGGGGAGGAGCAGGAGGAGGAGCAGGAGGAGGAGGAGGAGCAGGAGGAGGAGCAGTAGGAGGAGGAGGAGGAGGAGGAGCAGAAGAAACAGCAGGAGGATCAGGAGGATCAGGAGGAGGATCTGGTGGCAGCTGCCTCTGCGCCTCCCTCAGCAGCAGCTGGTATCAGGCTGATCCAGCTCCTCCTCCTCCTCCTCCTCCTCCTCCTCCTCCTCCTGAGGTCTGGGAGCAGCTGAGTTTATTAGAGAAGGAGCTGCATCACAGGAAGATCAGAAACGCTGCAGGAAGCAACAACAGGAGATTAATGAGGAGACGAGAGGGCTCTTTGTTCAGATGGAGGATTCACCTCCTCTAGAGGAGGAGGATCAGAGTAAAGATGCTGCTGTGACTATAAAATATATGAATATGTACAATACAGGAGATAGAGACTATCAATAATCACTATTAATGTATAATATCAGTTATAGATTATCAATAATCACTATTAATGTATAATATCAGTTATAGATGATCAATAATCACTATTAATGTATAATATCAGTTATAGATGATCAATAATCACTATTAATGTATAATATCAGTTATAGATGATCAATAATCACTATTAATGTATAATATCAGTTATAGACGATCAATAATCACTATTAATGTATAATATCAGTTATAGACGATCAATAATCACTATTAATGTATAATATCAGTTATAGACGATCAATAATCACTATTAATGTATAATATCAGTTATAGACGATCAATAATCACTATTAATGTATAATATCAGTTATAGACGATCAATAATCACTATTAATGTATAATATCAGTTATAGACGATCAATAATCACTATTAATGTATAATATCAGTTATAGATGATCAATAATAACTATTAATGTATAATATCAGTTATAGTTATTTTTCTTCCTGTTGTTCTGATCTCTGTGTGATCAACTTGTTTTATTGATTATTGATTGGTTCAATATTCTCTCATTAATAGAGTTTAACAGAGGCTGAACTTACTGCACACATCAACAGTTGTACTCTCAGTGTTGTGACATCACAAAGTGCTCAGACCATCACAGGAGTCCAGGCTGGGTCTACTTTTCTGTGAGTAGTGATCCAGGCGTAGTGATACCAAAGAACTGACACAAAGCGACTTTCAGTGGATAAAATTGACTTGTTGTTTAATTGTTATTTACACGTCCCCTCCCCCGATAAACAAAGCTTCACTATGTGTAGTTTGATGAAGTCACATCTAGCAGCAACAGCTGGAGGAAGCAGATCAACACGAGCAGCTCAACTATGTACAATACAAACCATTCACACAAATTAGGCTCTAAGATACAATCAATACATTACAGCTGATATAGGAAGTGACAATGAGCAAGCCCCGCCCCCACAAACACCCCGATCGATCAGTAATCAATCAGCTGCTGACTCAGCAGCAGCTTCACTGCAACATTTACATCGTTAAATTCTTTTCATTTAGTTTTTCCAGTTATGCAGGAAAATGTTTAGAGTTTAAATATCAGAGCAGGAAAATCTGTCTTTGTTGAAGGAAAAAAAAGTTATTAACATCTAATGATCAGAGCTGCAACTAACCTGATAATCCATTAATCTATCAATGACTAAAACCATTAATTGATCAGGCGTCTGGTTCATTAAATGGTTTAAATCTGGATCAAAGATGAAGATTCAACCTAAAATGTCTTTTTTTGTCCAAAGATCATCAGTTTATTATTATAGAGACTAAAGAAACCAGGAAATAATCAGAGAAGAGAAGCTGGAACCAGAGAATTTAGACATTTACTAATTAATCAATGACTCTGATCCATTAATCGATTATCAGAATAGTTATTGACTAATCAACTAATTGTTGCAGCTCTAGTTAACAAGTGAAAATATCTCGTTTTTGTTACTAATTGGTCCAATGTTGAATTGATTTAATCTGGTTTTAAAAAGATTCAATCAGATTAAATTCACCAGAATCAAGAAAAACAACTTGGACAAGAGAAGAAAATGACTCCAGATAATTCTGCTGATTATTGGACGAATTGACAGAAGATGATGTGACGTAAAAGTTGATTTACATCATAAAACGATTGGAAACGAATCAGTTTTTCAATGAATGGACTAAAGGTGCAGCTCTAATGTTAAAGGATTGAAAACAAAGGTTGGACAATGACCCCAGTGATATTAATATTAATAATGATGCTAATATTTATCCCTGCTACCTACACATGGACCAACAGGAGGAATCTAGAGGAGTCAGCTGACCAGGGACAGGAGCAATCAGCTCAGCTCAGCTCCTTTCTTCCTCTAACAGGCGGAGGCCGTAAACCGAGCTCTGATTGGCCGCTGACAGCCAGGTGAGGTCAAGTGACGGGGCGGGGTCAGCCGGAGGGGAAGTAGGGCGTGTCGCTGTGGTAGTTGTAGTCCGGGCAGACCTTCTGCACCAGCTTGTAGTCGGTGCTGTAGAAGGAGATGAAGATGCAGATGACCTTGAAGGGTTTGGAGCAGAGCCAGGACACGTGGCTCTGGGTCTGCTCCTGGTAGCAGGTCTTGGACGGGTCGAAGTTGCACAGTGTGTTCTTGGCGCCTTTCTCCACCTTCTCGTACTCGATGCGGCAGTTGAAGGACTTGGAGTCCTTGGCGTCGATGACGCTCTGCTGCGCCGCCGCGTCGAACTCCACGATCTTGGTGGGCGGGACCAGACTGACGGACACATTGCCCTGACCCGTGGAGTTGTGGCGGAAGTAGACGCTGAAGGTTCCGTTGCCGTGGTCCACGATCTTCCCGGTGATCAGCAGGTTGAGCTTCACCGTCTTGATGTTGGAGTGGAAGTCCCCCCAGCCGAACATCTTCTTGAACTTGCCCGTCTTCACCATGGGCCGCCGCTTGGCCCGCGGCCGTGAGTCCTGGGGGTCGGAGGAGTTCCTCAGCCAGTCCCACAGGTCCTGGTCGGAGTAGGGCTCCGGGGTGTCGTAGCGCAGGTCCAGAGCCGAGCTGTTCTCCCGGCCATGGAGAGTCTGTGACAGCAGGCGGCTGATGGACAAGTCCTTGCTGCTTCCTGTCCATAGCGGCTTCAACGTGGATTTAGGACTCCCCGACTTCACCAGGTCCGACTTGGAGGCCTGGACCACAGAGACCTACAGGACAGAGAGAGACAAAGACCACTTTAGACCCCAAAGACCATTAATGATATGGAAGACAAGTTACTTCAGTCCTTTTTCTTAATTCTGGTCAATTCAATCTGGTTTTACATAGTCATAAAATACACCTGGATTATGAGTGACTGGTGTAAATCTGCGGTTAATCTGAGGTTATTCTGGGGTTAATTTCAGGTTAACTAGAGGTTAACTAGAGGTTAATCTGAGGTTAATTTTAGGTTAACTAGAGGTTAATCTGGGGTTAATCTGAGGGTAATCTGAGGTTAGTCTGTGGTTAACTAGAGGTTAACTAGAGGTTAATCTGAGGGTAATCTGAGGTTAGTCTGTGGTTAACTAGAGGTTAACTAGAGGTTAATTTGAGGTTAATCTGGGGTTAACTAGAGGTTAACTGGAGGTTAATCTGGGGTTAACTAGAGGTGAATCTGAGGTTAACTAGAGGTTAATCTGGGGTTAATCTGAGGGTAATCTGAGGTTAGTCTGTGGTTAACTAGAGGTTAACTAGAGGTTAATTTGAGGTTAACTAGAAGTTAACTAGAGGTTAATCTGGGGTTAACTAGAGGTTAACTAGAGGTTAATCTGGGGTTACCTAGAGGTTAATTTGAGTTTAACTAGAAGTTAACTAGAGGTTAATCTGGGGTTAACTAGAGGTTAATCTAAGGTTAATCAGCAGCTGAAGCAGGTTAAATTCAGCCGTTACCTGTTGAACAGGTGAAGCAGCTTCTCTGCTGCTGCAGCTTGTGATGAGATGAGTTTTATGCTGAATAGATTTATGATAATGTTCCAGTTTATGATCCGGATCCTGAAAAGTCACTTTTCTCCCAGTGACTTTATTAAAAACCCCAGATTAAATGTTGGAGATGCAGCTTCCTCTTTTTTCTTCTTTGACTCCTCAGACATTCAGTCTGAACATTTAATCTGCAGCAACATGAACAACAGGAAAATATGAACCGCGGCTGTTTAATATGAGGATTTAAACGACAGGTCACAAATAAAAAAAATAAATGTAACTCGTTGATCAATGAATTGTTGTTAAATATAAATGAAGACATTGTGGTTTGAACCAGGATAAAAACTATTATACTCTGATATTTATTCTCTGAATATCTGAACGAGTTTTAACATCAGGAATCAGATCAAAGATCTTCTCCGGAGCTGATGCTTCACTCTGTGTCTTAAAACAGAGAAAACAACAGCTGTTGTTGGATCAGTTTATCTGTCTCAGACTCTGCTGGGCCAGCAGGACCCGGGCTGAGCTCCAGGACCCGGGCTGAGGTCCAGGTTCTGGGCTGAGGTCCAGGACCCGGGCTGAGGTCCAGTGGTTCCAGTGGATCCAGACTCTGCAGTGAAGTCACCTGAGGGGATGCAGCACCTGGTCAAAACGTCAGGCCTTGCTGGTCCCCCCAGGACCTACTGGACCCCCTGGGACCTGCTAGACCTCCCAGGACCTGCTGGTCCCCCCAGGGTCTCTGCTGGTTCTGCTTTTCTGTTCTGACACAGTTTTCATCTGAATCAGTGAATCTGATCAAGAGAGTTTTATTATTATTCATTCATTATTATTATATTTTATCTTTCATATAAAGTGGACGGAGCTTAGACTTTAAACGTCCAGTTTTGATTGGATGAACTTTCTATAAAAAATGTGTCAAACATTTAAACATCATTTAAACATCATTTAAACCTTCACTGAGTTTTTGTGTCTTTCTAAAGTGAATCAGCAAAATCTGAGGATCTGGGAATGTTTGTATGTAATATACATCACTAACATACATCACTAACATACAACACTAACATACATCACTAACATACAACACTAACATACATCACTAACATACAACACTAACATACAACACTAACATACATCAGTAACCTACATCACTAACATACATCACTAACATACATCACTAACATACATCACTAACATACATCACTAACATACATCACTAACATACATCACTAACACAACACTAACATACAACACTAACATACAACACTAACATACATCAGTAACCTACATCACTAACATACATCACTAACATACATCACTAACATACAACACTAACATACAACACTAACATACAACACTAACATACATCAGTAACCTACATCACTAACATACATCACTAACATACATCACTAACATACATCACTAACATACAACACTAACATACATCAGTAACCTACATCACTAACATACAATACTAACATACATCACTAACATACAACACTAACATACATCACTAACATACAACACTAACATACATCACTAACATACATCACTAACATACATCACTAACATACAACACTAACATACAACACTAACATACAACACTAACATACAACACTAACATACATCAGTAACCTACATCACTAACATACATCACTAACATACATCACTAACATACAACACTAACATACAACACTAACATACAACACTAACATACATCAGTAACCTACATCACTAACATACATCACTAACATACATCACTAACATACATCACTAACATACATCACTAACATACAACACTAACATACATCAGTAACCTACATCACTAACATACAATACTAACATACATCACTAACATACAACACTAACATACATCACTAACATACAACACTAACATACATCACTAACATACATCACTAACATACATCACTAACATACAACACTAACATACATCACTAACATACATCACTAACATACATCACTAACATACATCACTAACATACATCACTAACATACAACACTAACATACATCACTAACATACAACACTAACATACATCACTAACATACATCACTAACATACATCACTAACATACAACACTAACATACATCACTAACATACATCACTAACATACATCACTAACATACATCACTAACATACATCACTAACATACAACACTAACATACAACACTAACATACATCACTAACATACATCACTAACATACATCACTAACATACAACACTAACATACATCACTAACATACAACACTAACATACAACACTAACATACATCACTAACATACAACACTAACATACATCACTAACATACAACACTAACGTATGTCACTAACATACAACACTAACATACAACACTAACATACATCACTAACATACGTCACTAACATACATCACTAACATACATCACTAACATACAACACTAACATACATCACTAACGTACAACACTAACATACATCACTCACATACGTCACTAACATACATCACTAACATACATCACTAACATACAACACTAACATACATCACTAACATACATCACTAACATACAACACTAACATACATCACTAACATACATCACTAACATACATCACTAACATACAACACTAACGTATGTCACTAACATACAACACTAACATACAACACTAACATACATCACTAACATACGTCACTAACATACATCACTAACATACATCACTAACATACAACACTAACATACATCACTAACATACATCACTAACATACAACACTAACATACATCACTAACATACAACACTAACATACATCACTAACATACATCACTAACATACATCACTAACATACATCACTAACATACAACACTAACATACATCACTAACATACAACACTAACATACATCACTAACATACATCACTAACATACATCACTAACATACATCACTAACATACATCACTAACATACATCACTAACATACATCACTAACATACAACACTAACGTATGTCACTAACATACATCACTAACATACATCACTAACATACATCACTAACATACATCACTAACATACATCACTAACATACAACACTAACATACATCACTAACATACATCACTAACATACATCACTAACATACAACACTAACATACATCACTAACATACGTCACTAACATACATCACTAACATACATCACTAACATACAACACTAACATACATCACTAACATACATCACTAACATACAACACTAACATACGTCACTAACATACGTCACTAACATACAAAGTCCTAGAGGTCAGTTCCTACATGTCAGTTCCTAGAGGTCAGTTCCTAGAGGTCAGTTCCTACATGTCATTTCCTACATGTCAGTTCCTAGAGGTCAGTTCTACAGGTCAGTTCCTACAGGTCAGTTCCTACAGGTCAGTTCCTAGAGGTTTGTTCCTACAGGTCAGTTCCTAGAGGTTTGTTCCTAGAGGTCAGTTCCTACAGGTCAGAGTCCTACATGTCAGTTCCTAGAGGTTCGTTCCTAGAGGTCAGTTCCTAGAGGTCAGTTCCTAGAGGTTAGTTCCTAGAGGTCATTTCCTAGAGGTTAGTTCCTAGACATCAGTTCCGACAGGTCAGTTCCTACAGGTCAGTTCCTAGAGGTCAGTTCCTAGGGGTTAGTTTCTACATGTCAGTTCCTAGAGGTCAGTTCCTACAGGTCAGTTCCTAGAGGTCAGTTCCTAGGGGTTAGTTCCTACAGGTTAGTTCCTAGAGGTCAGTTCCTAGATGTCAGTTCCTACAGGTCAGTCCCTAGAGGTCAGTTCCTAGAGGTTAGTTCCTACAGGTTAGTTCCTAGAGGTCAGTTCCTAGATGTCAGTTCCTACAGGTCAGTTCCTACAGGTCAGTCCCTAGAGGTCAGTTCCTAGAGGTCAGTTCCTACAGGTCAGTTCCTAGAGGTCAGTTCCTAGAGGTCAGTTCCTAGAGGTTAGTTCCTACAGGTCAGTTCCTAGAGGTCAGTTCCTAGAGGTCAGTTCCTAGAGGTCATTTCTTA